>JAHWXV010139425.1:0-10769 GCA_024586415.1 Phrixothrix hirtus
AAAGCCAAAGGTCCTGGGATCGAACTCCAGTCAGGGAATGAATTTTTATAAATCTTTTTAATATCTAAAAATATACATAAACCATTATATATATATATATAAAGATGGGGTTAGAATTATAGCTATCAACTTAGACTGACGCCTAAGTCGATAATTTTCACGATGCGTGCCATAATGATTATCATTACGATCCTTATAACATAAATATCGATTATCGAAATTTAATGGTAAATAATAGTATACCACATTCTAAGCGACTAAAGTGGCTCTTTTAATCCATAGAGTGAAAAAACCTCGAGAGATTCAAAAGCACTTTAATCCTGATGTTTATACATTATTTTTTGCACTTTCGAATAATTTGAAATCAAAAGGGTTGAAGAAAGTAAAATTGTATGATTTTTACATTGACAGATCATTCGAATTATTAATGTATGCTTCACGGCTAATGCACTTTCAATTTTATTTACGAAGCGCTATAGTAACGCTTTTAGTAATACGTAATTCTTAATTGATTAATATTTGTTGTTGTCATGGATTTACCTTGTTTATACGAGATTTAAGGTACTTTAATTCTCTTGGGACTAGAGTAAAATTTTAATCCCTTGAGAATAAAATTGTCGCTTTACTTTTAGAAATAAATGATTAAATGTGGCGTTTTAGTTCTGAAAGTGCAAAAAATATTTAATGAAAGGTAATAATCGATTTAAAGGGTTTTACTTATACAACAGCAGTAAAATACAGAGGGACGCAAAATAAAGGCTGCACAGATCCTACGACATTAATGGAATGGTAGTATTTACATGTTCGAACACAGCGTCCCTCCAGAATAGTTTCCTATAAAATCATAAATAGCGGTAAAATGATCAAACTAAGTAAAAACAATAAAGAATTTTTGTTGGTCGTATTAAAATGCATAAATTAAATTTAATGAAAGAAGATAATTAAATTTTGAGTAATGCAACAATTTTAAGTTTAGATGTCGTTTAGTTAGATAAATAATGATTCTCAAAAAAGTAATAAACGATTAAAGCATAATTTTAAAGCCAAAAGATGAATTAATACAATAAAGATTGAATTCAATTTCAAAAAATTCAAAATTTTGAAATAAAAAAGCGTATTGATTTTTAAGCACCCTCTTAATCAATAAGAGACGCGATAAATTAATAAATAAATAATTGATGTATGCAGACTAACTTATACGTAGAAATAAGTTAAAAATGTAACATGTAGTCCATGTAGCATATTCTGCTAAATTTACACATTGTGCAACGAATGATAACGGTTTCCCAAAGTATAAAGATGGTTAATTACAATAGTTTCAACGTAGATAAATAAAAGGAAGTCTACCAAATTCAAATTATTAATCTTGTACAATTATACACGCCAATTATCAGAATTTCATATTGCTGAAGTAATTTATATTAAAATTGAAAGCTATGAAAATTTTGAAGTAATCACAATGAAAGTGTTTTAAAGCTCGCCAGAGATTACATAAAACAAATTAAAATAATATTTCCGTTATAAATTATATAATCAAAATAAATTTAAACAAGGAAATTTGATAAAAGAATCACGTTAATTAATCATTAGAAAAGTCGAATAAAAAATATTTTGAATATCAAATAAGTCCAGGTGGCGTTAGAACAATGTGCATAGAAACTCCCTCATTATAAAACTCAAATATCGGAAGTTAAATGTATGATGTAACTACTATCAATTAGCTACAAATCTTCTTATTTGTATAAAATGGAACGACTTGTACCTTGCAGTTTTTGTAAATTCAATTTAACAATAAAGAAAATATTAATATACAATTTTAACAAAATAAAAAGGCAATACCTGTTACAAGTATTGGTATGCGTTAAATTTTCCATCGTTTGGTAAATTTTCCTAGGTTTTGCAAAAGTAAAGGCCTGGTTTGTCTGACCAGATCGACTTGAAATAGTTCGGCGATATAGCACAAAAAAGTGCGGCACCATTTCCGACAAAACCCAATCTATGTGTAGTGAACATGAACGGATTGTATAAAAAATTGGCATTACATTTCGGAGAAGTGTACCATTGTTCGTTGACACCAGTTCGTTCTAATCAAACCCGTTTTGATTGCAACGATTCAAAACGGCATAGATTTTACTTTTTAAAAGTAGAAGCTACTTTATAAAGATGTCTGCCTGCAATAAATATCGCAAATTAGACTTTACTGCACAAGAGGATGAAATATTAATAGAAAAATTAAAGGAAATTCTCCATTATTTTCCAAAAAATTAAAGTGTTACAAGATATGAAAATGAAAGATAAGATTTTGACAAAAATTGTGAAGAAATTGGGATAAACTTCCAATAACGCAGGCTCATCATCGTCATCCTGTTCTTTAACACCATAACAATAATAAAATTATATTTGGATCAATTTTTAAGCTCTGCAAGTACCCTACGTCAATATAAAAATGTTTGAAGAAAACGTATTTATCTCGCAACGATTTGAGACTGTTTAAACAAATCACACACAGACAAACATCTGAACGGAATAAAATCAGATAACTTAAGCGATCTACTTCGATCCGTATCACCGAACTATTTCAGGTCGATCTGATCCACAAACCAGGTCTTAACTCATGCACAATAGTGATGTTTGTGTTCTGGGACGTTATGCTTTCCCTTTATAGTCATGCGCAACAGTCAGTTCGCGATAAATTGTTATATGACTTTGTGAATCTCAGTGGGAAAACCGTTTTTGGAATTTCTGGAAAATTGTGATTGGGAAGCCAAATAACTACATCAAGCTCGCTACAACTTTTCTTTTTTCTAATTTCAATGACATTTTATTTAAAAATACTAAAGACACGGCTAATTGAATGCCATACAATTACTGTAATGCAGTTCACATTCTGTTCTTGTACAGGATACGTCGCAGTAATAAATAATCACAATATATAACGTTTAACATAATATTCACTTACCCGAGTAGTAAAATACGTTATTCAAGTTTGAGAAGTCCATTTTACTAACCATTTTCATTTAATTACAACTGTTCAATTCCAATTGTGAAGGAACCGTTGGATATCGTCAGTCAGGTGGTTTCTGTTGATCACAGTAATGAGCACAAAACCGCACGGTTTCATCTCAGCGGAATACGATTGACGCTCCAAGCCTTCAAATGCTACCTATATTGATTATGCCATGAATCAATGTGTATTGTGAGGTGCGAGGTATACTTTTCCGCACCACATAGACGTCTACGTCGTATAGCCAAGCACAGGTGATGCGCAAGGGAACGGCACGGCGATAGTACGTTACGATTACAATTTCAGCTTGTGGTCGATACCTTACTTGCGTGACTATCAACAACGTCTTTACGCTACTAGATGTTTGTAAAATTTTCTTTGGATCCTTTTAGTTCGGGCCTCATTAATGACCACAATACACTGCAAGAACACATACCCTTCCTTATGGTATCTGTTCAGATGACAATGCATATCAGTTCTTTTATATTTGTCAGGTGATGGAAAACCCAACGTCATGCAATTTTCATATAAAGGTGTTCTTCAGCATGTGCCACTGTTTAAAGACTAAACCCAATTGTTAGGGAAAGGAGACCACACAATATACTAAGTGATCATTAGGCATACAGACGAGAGGTGCGGCATAAATCCATTGATACATACTGGTCCCTGCGAAACACACTTATTTATAGTGTGACAGTCTGTAGGGCAGCGCATCGTTCGTACAGGCCTCGTATACGCATTGATGGCATTGTTCACAATCATCATAATCCAATTATAAGTAATTAATTTTATGAACATGGAAAGGCGTATGTAATGTAAAATAATTAGAGAAACCTTTACAAAATAATTAAATAGTCTCAAAATCATAGTTTAATTTTAAATAAATAACTATAAATATCGAAGTGTTCACGTAATATAAAATTTACTACAGGAACTCTTCCAAAATGTTAAAAATACGCAGCTAGAAAGTTAAAGGTAAGAAATCGTAAACCTCTTGTATACTCTGTAACTACCCAGGTAGCAATAAAAACATTAAACAGGAGCTATAACTATTTAAATGATACACGAAGACAGTTTCAGAAAAAACTGCAATTGACCACAGTGAAAGGGTCACGTACAATGACAACGAGAAAGTTTAAACAAACGGAATTAGGCAAGACCCGATTGGTTCAAATTCAAAAAATGGTTACAAACCATTGGCAAGCAAGAAAAACGCTGGGAAGTTCCAACGTCAATATAAGCTTGACATGGAATAATTTTCACTTGTCTTGTGCCAAGAGTCGCGTGTGCAACGTACTTTTAAGTCAGTGCATGTTAATATTAACGTCACTGTTCATTAAATGGCCAGTTGAAAATTAAGCAAGAACTGCCTAAAGCCGAAAATTAGAAAAGACTTCGAAGATGGCCAGTCCACCGATCATCTAATTAAAGTTAAAGCCAGCAGTTGGCTTGCAATTATTCAAGATACAATTCAAACTTCAAAAAGGTGCATGAAGGATGATCAAAGTTATCTCCGGGCGGGGATAGCAATCGAAGAATACACCTCGTAACATAGCCTTCTGTTTAATGTTAATAAAAGGGTAGCACATTGAAATAAATTAGCTTCATTCAAATTTTTAAATAATTTAAATAGAAGGGTTAGCTGGCTTACCTAACATAATTGTAAGCAAAAAGTTTACGTAAATAAGATATATATGAACGCAAACCCGTTCGCTATAAACCAGTATTTATGGCGGTTGGGGTAAACTGCCTAGCAATAACGAGTAGGTAATCGTTCATTTACCTGACACTATGGTTTCTTTTCAATAATATTATATTTGTATAACTTGAAATAAACCTAATTATTTTAATATAAATAATATAAAGAAAAAGATTCCTCCTAAAAATGGCATGAATTTTAAAAATTAATTCGGCGCAAGTGAAACGCGATGAAACTGTAATATGAATTATTCTAAGGCTTCCCACCAAAAGATTTTTAACCTAACTAAATAGGTAAAAATGTAAACGTTTGGATTTACATACGGCGTGACACAGCACCAGCAGACCAATGGTTTCGCCCTAGTGGGGCTCATTAGTGCTGGATAGCTGGACATGCTGGTTGAAAATGCAAAAGTTCCTTTTAAACGCATAAACCCGCGTGGGTGTCAATGACAAATAATGGCAGAGCCATCTATTGTTTATATTAGGAGGTATTTTTAGGAGGAATCTTCTTCTTTATATTATTTATATTAAAATACCTCCTAATCTAAACAATAGATGACTCTGCCATTATTTGCAAATTATTTTAATTATCGCTTAGGGCTTAGTTTGTGTGAACGTTTATTAATTATTGTGAATTCTTATACATCCCGCAGAGCTACAGGTATTCATCTCAAAGATTAAATAACATTCAAATCTAGAGTAAATTACACTAGATACTGGACTTTTGGGTACATTGTAAAAATTAATTGGGGTTCGTCTCAGTAGGGGATCTTTTTAAAGGTGAAAATAGCAACCGCATCTCGGTTCATTTACTCTAAACCTGAACATCGTAAGGGTCAAACTATTAAATCAATTAGCACCCTATTGAAAAACAACGTTACCTCATAAAGGTAACATTACCAGATGAACAACATTCCCGTACATTTTTGTCACCAGCTAGTTGAATTTTGATCTACCATCGCTATTTGGCCTTTGTAAATGTTTTAAAGCGATATGCAACTCACTGTTCACTTCACTGACAGCTTTAAGTACCCACGCATTGACACTGACTCCAAATAATGTCCTTCCCTGTCTGATAGCGCATACGCGGTTTTCCCGACAGTGTTGCCGTTAGTTTATATAATATTCTCGTATTGTCATGTTCAAAAAACGTTGTGTTTTTCTACAAGAATTTATAGAGAGTGATAGTGATAGCCACTTTAAAGAAAAATATGCGTCACAAAAGAAGCTCCAACAAACCTAACTGTATTTTATTCTGTTACTTTAATAGTAATGCGTATCAATAACGATAAATGATAAATGTTATTAAAAGAAATTTCAAAATGTTATTAAAGGAAATTTCAAAATGTTAGAAGGTTTCAAATAATCCTATGCAGTTAAAGGTATAATGGTAGAATAACAAAATATTTTTAGTTACTTTAATTTGGAAATTTCCTTATTTTAAATACTGAAGCATAGCTTACGTACTTCTTTACTTCTAAATCCCAAACTCAATTTTACTCTGCTACAAAAATTAGTACTAAATACCATTATAGTCTCCTTCGCCATAACAAACTGAATTACCGTTTAATTCGTAAAAATGAACGTCTCATCCTTTCACCGTTAGTTTAAATTTATGCCGCAACAATGGTTTCCATGCAAAACGCAGGAAGGATAACAAATGAACTTGCTCTAAATTTATTGTGTTCGTTATAATTAACAATTAATTAAATTTGAGGGTTTATTCTTGTATATCCCCCTTTTAATTATACCATTTTTCTTTAGTTTTTTCCAATACATGGAATAACAGTACGAATGTTATATAAAGGATTCATTTTTATATTAAAGTACTTCGCAAACAGCAAATATTTTAAAACAGTGCTCTAGGGTTAATTTTAAAGTTCCATAAAATCTTTCAGACTTTATTAACCCTTTTTGTACGCAATTCACTTTCTAATTATAATCGATATAAACGCAGCATTGTTACATTTGCCGTGTTCATACAACACTCGTATTTAAATCAAAGAAACACAAAACATAAAGTAGGAAAACAAATTTATTAACAGACTGTACCAGAAATAAAGTAGGGAAATATAATAAATATTGGAAATTTAAAAGTAAATTAATTAACTTTAAAAAATGTTTTCGTATGTTTTCTTGCACACCCCACTATCTTCGTGCAGGTTGACGCGAATTGAAAACAGACTTTGGAACTCTATTAATAAAGTGTCTAGCTGTTAGATGTAATCAGTGCTCTCCTTGAGATTGGCATATTTTTTTCTGATTTGACGAACAACTTCTAGGTTAAGATCCGTAATAGATGATTTATTCATGCAGATAAGGTCGTTGATTCTATGCAACTGATTAGCATGTCACTTTGATCAACGCCACCAGTATAATTATAATCGTAAATACGCGTTGGTTTCATTACTAGCATGCCAATTTTTTTGTCTACCTTTCCAGTTTCTAACATACTAGAATTATTCATTGTTATAATCATGTGAATTTCGCGTTTATCGCACCATTTTAGCACAAGTATTGGGTCAAAACCGCGGAACATCATTTCATCCTTCTGTAATTTTTCATTAAATGCCTCTTTGAAAGAACGAATTGACGAAAGGGCAATCTGCCCTTGAATAAAACATAAGTTTTGAAAGGAGGTATCTTCTTTCAACTTTGCTCTGAAGTAGTCTACACACCATCTGATTTTATGAAGCCTATCGCCATTATCTGGTTGCTTGCTGTCTCACAGATGAAATATTTTTAAAGGAGAAAATGTTTTCATAGAGAATAAAAAAATTGATTTGGCATTTTAGTGTGGTGGTTGTACAATAAATTTGCTTTATTTCAGACTAATTTCATTATTTAGGTTTTTTCATTCATATTTTGTAAGGTAAAAGACCTTAGTTATCAATTATCCCTCATAACTACTCACTTGTATTGTTTTAATTGATACCAAAAAGACACCATCGAATTTATAACCTTCATCTTCGTGTTCTTATCAACTATTACTTCTTGAAATGCTTCTTCCGCAACTACTTACTTTGATTCCTCTATATTTCCATTATTTCCCTTCTTATTTTTTCTCACTATGAGCTAGATTGATATAAAATTCATGATATACGAGAGTTTTAACTTTCTTCAAAAAATATTGATTTATTCATCAATTTTTATAGTGCCCCCTTCAAAGTAATCCCCTTGGTATACAACACACTTCTTCCAGCGTTATTTTCAGCTTGCAAAGTAGTGTTCAAACGCCTCTTTAGGTATTGCTTTCCGCTGAGCCAGCGACTTTTCCTTTATTTCCTCTGTCATTGAAAAACGTTGTTCTTCAAAGGTCCTCTTGGATTTATGGAATAGGAAAAAGTCCCAAAAGCCCATGTCTGGAGAATAGGGAGGTTGAAGCATTACATTAATCTTATGTTTCGCCAAGAAATGCGTGATAAGTAATGCAGCGTGTGCCAATGCATTGTCATGGTGTAAAATCCATAGTTCGGGTCGTTTTATTCGGATAAACTCACGTAAATTGCGCATAACTTGTAGATAATACTCTTTATTAAGCGTGAGACCTGTCGGTCAAATTCAAAATTTATAACACCATTGTAGTCAAAGAAAACATTTGCCCTCACTTGACGTGCTTTTTTCGGCCTCGGCTCCTCAGAACACTTACATTGTGATGGTTGGGCCTTTGTTTAGACATCAAAGCCATACACCCATGTTTCCGTTACCAGTTATAACGCGTTGGAGTAATTCTGTGTCATTAACGGTGTCTGCAAGCATTTGTTCGGCGATTCCTTTAGCGTTGCATGAAACGCTGGAACACCCAGACTCAGTGTCATCGCTAATATCTTCACGACCTTCTTTAAAACGTTTATGCTATTCGTAATCACGTGTTGTAACGCACGGTTGCCACCAAAGACTTTTTGTAATATTTTGAATACTTCGCTGCACTTAATTTTGTTTTGAACACAAAATTTTAAACAAATTCTTTGTTCCGGCATGTCGGCACACATAAAAATTGCAGAATACTCTCAAGAGCGTGATACTTCACGGCTCACTAAAAACAAACTGAAGGTTGCACCGGGTTGAACTTGGTACATACTTCACTGACAGTACTACCAACGTGAAAACGAAATATAACCAAATCGATATACTACAATGCGCGCAATTCAAAAACTCTCGTTTCTTTTTGATCACACCACGTATAGATGATATAAATTTAAGAAGCTCCTGCAAATTTGAATATTTTAGGTATGAAATGAGAAGTCATTTCGCGAAATTGTTCTAAGTTAATTTGTGTGCTTGAAAGACCTGCACAAATTAAATTATTTTCAGAGCAGTAAAATGAAAATTCTTGATCGATTGTGTATTCACATTTAAATTTGAACATATGTTAGAATATACAAACCAAGAAATTTCTCACCATTTAATGGTTTTGTCCTCATCATCTCCCTTAGGATCTTTCATCATTTTTTTGAAGCACTGAAAAAAAAGTTATTTTGCTGCATTTCATAGATTTTAAATTTCCCCGAAATTATTTTAATGACATCAATCCAATGCTGAGCTACAAAAACCGAAGAATTTCGATTCTTGCTTTACTCTATTAAGCCAAAGTTTCGATCATCTTCCCCGTCAGTATGACCTAGCCTAAAAACTTGTGATAAATTTCTTCTATCCATGTTGCATGTACACTGTGTTCTTTCAGTGTACTTATAAATACGAACGTGGCAACTGCACTTTTTAGGAAAGATGGAACTAGAACTTAGGGAGGTGAGTTCGTTGTTTTGGCGAACTGAGATTATTATTAGAACAAGAGAATAGCTGTTAATGCTAAGTTTCTGTATGTCTTTTAATGCAATTAACAAACTACCTGTTATAAATCGATAACAGAACACAATCTACAGTTTCGACATTTTTCTATGGTATCTCGGTTGTCATTAGAGACAAGATGTTGTGGTTTGCGCAAATATTTGCTACTTTTTTGTGAAAGTCATCATGGCGAAAACCGTTTTTCGATAACTATTGCCATTTCTGAAATATTACTGAAAACCAAAAAATTTCAGAAAAACAGGACTACTAATTATTGGAGCACTTAGTATTTTTTTGAAAATATTTTTACTTAACCCAATAGATTTTTTCTGCTGAATATATTGGTAGTATCAGTTTTTTGATAGATGGCGCTACTTTCGAAATATAAACTAAAGATCACTTTTTTAAATGGAAACCATAGTTGGCTATGGCTTCAGAAAATTGCTTGTTTCTTAAGCTTTTCGAAATTATATAAATTTCTGTATTTCTTTTTATTAATATAAAAATTATAACGATTTTCTCGAATGTGCAGACCCGGCCTCCGAGCTCTACTTTAACAAGTATTTAATTTTTAACCGTAATTATTTTACATATTTAGTTGAGTAATTTCTATAGGTTTCCGAAAAAAGACAACCACACAAAACAATTTTTAATAAATTAAAAACAAATTTTTAATTTTGGCTCCTTTGATCAACCACGATCAAAAGCATATGAAAAGAAATAAAGAAACTAATGAATTTGTAATTTTTGCTGCGGTGGAGAATAAGAATAACACTTCTTGCCGTGAAATTGAAGCTAACGTAGGTATTGTTAAAAGCCAAGCTCAGAGAGTTTGAAAAGGGCACAGATATACTCCATATAATATAAATAATGAATGCAATTATTGAAATTCTTTATTGCAGAATTTAGTCTAATTATTGGAGCACCCTGTATTTTTTGAAAATATTTTTACTTAATCCAATAGATTTTTTCTGCTCAATCTGCTGGTGGTGTTAGTTTTTTGATAGCTGGCGCCACTTTCGAAATATAAACCAAAGTTCACTTATTTTAAATGGAGACCATAGTTGTCTGTGGCTTCAAAAATTTCTCGTTTCTTAAGCTTTTCAAAATATATAACTTGCTATAGTTCTTTTTAGTAATAAAAAAATTATAACGACTTTCTCAATCAAAATCATATTATTGTAACGAAACTAGCTAATTGTTTTTATAATGTTTATTTATATTCACTAAAATTCTACAAGTAGCTATGTACACTAATTTATTTTAAATATTTAAT
>JAHWXV010139431.1:0-24429 GCA_024586415.1 Phrixothrix hirtus
ATTATTAAAATAAATAATTAAATATTTAAAATAAATTAGTGAACATAGTTACTTATAAATAAGTGTAGGATTAAGTGAATATAAATAAACATTATAAAAAAAATTACACTATAATTAAAAGGTTATGTATTTGTAAACGTAATTATGAACATATTTATGTTTTCAATTTCACTATAAAAATTAAGTAATAAAGAAACGCATGTAGAATGAGATAGCTTCGTTTCAGTATGTATCGATTAAAATTTTAAATTTTAATGTAATTATGATTTTTGGGCCTTAATATTAATAAAGTTATTAATAAAGTTATAAATTATGCTTGAACAATTCAAAAAACAAAAAATTAAAGCGCTCATTATGAACATAGTTTTAAAAAATTTCTCTTAAAGTCATAAGCACTTCGTTATACTATTTTGTTAATGCTTACCTACTGAAATATTCGTATAGTGCGAATGTCTCTATTGAAACATTAACCACAGCATGGCGAAAGGGTAATCTAATGTTGATAAACTGAATGCTCAACCTATACAGGGTGTTGAAAAAGTATTAAATATTCGAAGACTGTACAATATGATTAAAAACAAGTTTCCGTCAAATTAATACTTTTCAAATAAACACGATTTTCTTTTTCGATTGCTTAAATACGTTAAATTTAGTGCAATTATGTAATAATAATAAACACAATTATCAAAGACGTTCGCAAAGCATTTTTTTACATGGGATTGACATTTTCTCTGGAAAGAAATCCGTGCCCTTATCTTACTTACACTTTTTAACTATTTTATTCAATTCATCGCTGCAACTTGAGAAGATTAGTTACAGGCGCTACGTACATTAATTTGTTTAAGTACCACCGAACTCAAAAGTTCAAAGGAGTTAAGTGGAAAGGCCGAGGAAACCATAGAATAAGACGTCTTTGCCCCTTCCACTTGCCATAAAATATTTTGCTCAATTGCTTCTTAGCAACAAACATAAAATGCAGCGAATCTATATCTTGCCTAAAACAAACATGTAGTATTGGACAGACACGCCCTCCAAAAGTACGGGCAAAATATTTACTAAATGTTCACGGTATATGGACCCTTATTGTGGTAAAACAATCTATCCTAATAGGGTAACTTCTAAAATACCTCAACAGCTGAAACGCTGTTAGTGTCTGGTTTGAACAAGTATTTGGGGATTATCCTCAGACTAAATATGATTAATCCAGCCTTATTAGTGCTGTTAACTGCGAAATTCGAACGTTCTGCAGTTTCTCGTAAAAACTGCTTATGATCAGGGCGGAGTTATGGCACGAATACATTGAGTGCGGAACAGATATAAAAGAAAGCAAGATACTACTTACGCCCACTTCAGTCGAAGTTCTTCTTAGACGTTTAAGAGTTTTCTTTCGCTATAATCGGTATCTGATTTTCCAACTCACATGTATTAAAGTATTTTAATTTCTTTTGCCCACATTGTCTGCCTCTAAATATATGTACAGTACTTACAATTACGTAATGTCACCAAACGTGAGGATAATCTCGACCTATATGAGAGTTGGCAAAATTTTTAAAACCAATAAAAAGAATTTTAATTCAATTTATTATAATGCAATATTTGGATAGTTGATTGCGCCTCTATAGTTATTTTAAATATTAGAACACATTAGCTCTCATATTTTTTGCTTGAAAAAGAAACGAAATCAACTGTCGAAATATTGCATTTAATATAAATTGAACTAAAATTTTTTTATTGGCTTTTATTGGCTACGTAGTGTTCCGTCTTCTTATTTGGTTCAGTTACTTAATTTTAGGAAACCCTAACGAAGTCAAAAAATACTTCCAATATATATATAGTTATTTTTTCCTAGCAGACTTATCTGATAAGGCGTGCTTTTTTTATAATTAAAGAATGATTTAGAAAATCAAAAAATATTTATTGTGTCGTTCCATTGAATAAAAAAACTATCTTCGTTTTCTTTAATTTCTTCGAATTTTAATATGTTAAAAGATACATAACTTGAATTTGGTTCCTTATTACTCAAATGTAATATTTTCTACATTTAAATATACTTAATCAGTTAACAGTCGAAAATGGATTCATTTTAAAACTCATTTAATATACATTTGACTTAATTATACTTAATAACTTCGTTTTAGTAATTATATTTAAAATAAATTATGTTTAAAAATAATCCTAAATATTAATTATTTATTAGTATTATAATGACCTATTGGTACTGTCCCTCATTCACTTCTTTTAATATGGCCACAATGAAATCGTTTTTACGCATTTTACTTATAAAGTTGACGTTAACAAAATGGTGGTACATTTTTTAAAACAGCACCTCCAAAAATTCTAACGGGCGTTTTTGTCCAGCTTACAAGCACTTTTGGATGCATTATTGGAGCTCCATTTCCTACAGCACAATTATAACTTAATATCACAAGCTTTAATCCCAAAGGCATATACGTAAATTTCCTAATATTATTCAAAATTTTGCCATTTCTATTACTTCTAATAATTTTGTTTATTTCTTCTTCTGTTATAGCATATTCTGGATGATGTCGCTCTCCTGTTTCAATGTACTCTGAGGGATGTTGCTCTCTTATTTTAGCATACTCTGAAGGATGTTCCTCTCCTATTTTAACATACTCTGAAGGATGTTCCTCTTCTGTTTTAACATATTCTGAAGAATACTTCTCTTCTGTGTTAGCATAATCTGAGAGATGTTCCTCTTTTGGTATAACATACTCAGCGGGAGCGGGATGTTTATTACTATAATAATTGTCGTCCTGTTGTATAGTGTCTTCTTCCGATTTTTCTTCATCGTCGTCAAACCATTCAGTTATATGTTTTAAAAACCGCTGTCCCAAGTCGTAAATTATTTTATGCATTTTATTAAATCCGATTTCAGAAAAATGACCTAAAATTGATGAAACCGTCTCATATTGTGATGGAACGGGGTTTTCTTCAGGAGGTTCATCTAGGGATCTTGAATATTGTTTAGTGTATGTTGTATGTTGTTTGTTATCAGACACATCACGTCTTTTAAAAAATGTTTGCGCGTCTTTGAAAGTACTTTCAATTTCATTTTCCGTTGTTGTACCTGATAAAATCATATTAAATCCAAATATATCACCTTCAATACCATCTTCTAATCCTTTATCAAAATCAGTGTATTCTTGTCCGACAACCAGATCGCCACCTTTTGGAATTCTCAGTCCATAGAACTAAAAATTAATTTAATATTAATTTAGCTTAAAAATTTGTATTTATAGGTATTTATTAAGATTAAAAATACTTAATATAATGTTGTAATGACAATAAAATAAATTGCGAATAATGGTTTCAAACTTTTGTCTAAGGTAATTTATTAATTATTCTATAAAATTCAGCATACATATATATGCATGGTTCACTTGTAATTATGCAAATTTCTTATACTTCTTTAGGTTACAAAATTGTGTTTTTACAAACAAATAAATTTTTTACAAAAAAACCGTGCAAAATGATTAGAACGGATTTCATATTACTGAACTTCAAAAGAATTTGCATGCAAAATTGTGTATACAAAATATTGCGTAACACATTGTTTACTTAAAAATCGCCTAAGTTGTACCTTAGATTAATTGACTGCATTTAGGTCACTGACAATTGTATAATGTTTCAGAGATCGTTACGCTTTTATGTCTTTATACTATGCATGTTAAGTGTTAATAATTTCAATTTTATAATAAACTGTATAACTTTATTACCAGTTTCCTAATACATTTTACAAGCTGATCACTACAATTACAGTTTCGATGTGTTTTAACATCACTTTCATTCGATTTGATCTTGCATCACACGCATTGTGCTTATCCATGTGGTTACGTAAAATGGCTTTATTCGATTTGTTCTAAATGTGCTAAAATTAATCATGTATTAAACGAACGCAATGTTAAATCGACCTATTAAAGTTATCCATCCATTATTCATAAAATTTCCTATCACAAATAATTTTGAAAGCTAATATATTCTAATACATTTCAGCCCAATAAAATTACCTTAAATAACTTATACCCCTGATAAACGTCAGCAAATTTAAATGATTTCAATGCGTTGAATAACTACATATATTTGCAATTTTTGTAACATAATATTTAAAAAAATTCCCCTTCATTTTTTGACCTTTCCTGATTTTTCAGATTTTCAAAGTAAGTAGGAGCACTATCAGATCAATGGAAAAGTCAAGCACTCAAAAACTGGAGTTCTCAGTATAAACATGATGAACATGACTATATTCCTCTATTAGAACTGTTCAAAAGACTTCAAAATTTAGAATACAATAAACATGTAACCTGCTGAATATCAAAATCTAGATTAAGGTTTAATAGCATTAAAAATTTATTGACGGTGTTGCAGAATAACATATGCTTCTTCAAGGGGACATTCAGAATAACACATATAACAAAATTCTTTCTGAATATTTCAATTTTGCCTTAGAAGACATTATACTTTTAATACAAAAACTCTATATATAATATTTGCGGTAATAAAAATGAATGACTCACTATCAAAATGTAAGTATAGTAATTAGAAAACGGAATGTTGGATTCAAGTATTATACCTCCGCTTCATCTATTTATGAGTTGTGTTAGATCACTAAAAATATCAACTAGCTTTATTTTTCATGCTATTTCTCGCAACTTCCCTTTTAAAATGACGTACATTTTACACGAAGATAATGATTACAAGAGTATGCCTTTAGAATATTTGTACTTATGTGTGTACGAGGGTAGTCTGACAAATGGTCGATTGAACATGAGAACACAACTTTTTCTTCAAAATTTTTATTTTATTTCTCGACATAGTCTCCTTTTATCTCGATACACCTAGTTCAACGTTTTCTTAATTTCATTACGCCATCCTTGTTGTACGATTTATCAAGGCGTCGAAAATATGCATCAGTTTCCCATTCAACTTCCTCATTTGATTTGAATATCCTTCCACCGAGCCATTTTTTCAAGTTTGGGTGCAGGAAATAGTCACAGGGAGCTAGATCAGGTGAATATGGTAGATGCTGAAGCAATTCGTAATGTAGTTTATTCAATTTCTATTGAGTTTTCTATGATGTGTGAGCTGATGTATTGTCATGATGAAAAGCACTTTCTTTTTTGCCAAATGTAGTCGGTTTTTCTTTATTTCAACGTGCAATCGGTCCAGCAATACCACATAATAATCTCCTGTGATTGTTTTTTCCATTTTAAGATAATCAATGAGTATTACACCTTGTGCATCCCAAAAAACAGTCGCCAAAACTTTTCCAGCTGATGCAGCCACTTTTGCTTTCTTCGGTGCACTTGAACCAGCTTCAACCTATTATTTTGATAATTGTTTTGTTTCACGTGTGTAGTGGTGGATCCATCTTTCATCTACGGTTATGAATCTACACAAAAATGCATCTGCATTACGTTGAAAGATCGCCAATCATTGCTTTGAAATGACTACACGATTGCATTTTTGTTCGATTATCAACAAACGCGACACCCATGTTGCTGACAGCTTTTTAATATATAAATGTTCATGCAAAATGTTACCCACGTGTTCTTTTGAAATGTTTACGATCGCAGCTATCACGCATTTTCACTCCTAGATCTTCCAAAACAATATTATGGATTTTATTCATCATTTCTTTGGTGGTCACTTCGATTGGTGGACCTGAACGATGTTCATCAATTGTGCTTGTACGACCACGTTTAAATTCGGAAAACCAATAAATCACAGTTGAATTCGCTGGAGTAGATGTGCCATAATATGTATCAAGCTTTTCCTTTGTATTTTTCGTAGTTTTTCCACGCAAGAAATAATGCTTAATCAATGCACGAAATTCATTTTATCCATTATTTTAACACAATCACAAGTTGTTCGCTTTTTATGGCTGTCAAAAATTTACATGCAGCCTACTAACAGATTGTATTTGACAAAAATGATATAATTCGGTGATCCGTGGCACCACTTCTTGGAAACCGGCTATTTATCAGACCGCCCTCATATTAGAAAGGCAAGATTGAACAAAATCAGTTCTGTATTACTTGCTGTTCCCAAACTCGACGGATATTATTTTTATTAACATTAAAATATGTAAAAGGATTTACTAGGGATCACTTTGTATGGTCGTAGATATTAAATAAGCAAGGGATATAACCTTAATTATTATAAACTATTTAAATTACTATGGATTAAATTACTATAAAATTACCTTTAATACAATTTTAAAACATGTAAAATTTCATCGGCTTTTATTATCAAACGTTGTAGAGGTCAATGTACATAAACATGAGAAACTAATATAAAGTTGTTCAAATATCACAAATTACTCATTGCGAAATTTATGTTTATAAACTAAACAATGTAAGCTGTCATTATATCTTAATTGTACGATAGCTATGTCAAACTTAATATTTATTTTATTATCTTTTTGTAGTATCAGCGTTAGAAATTTTTATATACTTTTTTATGGTAAAGTCAATCCTCACGGGCAACCCCTTTGAAAAAGTGCACATTATTCTGTAATATTCTATGTAGATGCGCAGATATTATGAAGTAAATTAAATTATATTATAAAAATTGTACGGATACAGACAACAGGAAAGCGCAATGTTATCAAACGAGGAATTGTATAGTTCAAATAAGCTTTAAACATGTACTCTATAGTCCGAATCCAAGTTATTTGGCAATGATTAATACATAGGAATCTGAAATGCTGCAGCAACATAGTGTAGGGAGAACTATGCAATAGTATTCAGGTGCTATTTTAAAGTATAAAGTAGTTCTACACTCCTAAAAAAATTACTTTAAACACGATATACAATACTGTTTTACAGAAAATACGTATATATGTACCAAATTTAGCTGAATTACATCTATACATAGTTTTTCGAAATTCACCAATGACTCCTAACAAAACGCCACCGAACTTTCTAGCAAACGAATCCGTATACGCTACAGAAGGTGCACTGTTGGTACTCGACAATTTTCGTGTAATTGTTTTTTAATAGGATAGATGACTGTCGTTAGAAGCCGGCCTTGGAGTTATCATTCAACTATTACCGGAAATTTCAGGTATAAAGTGGCGTTGCCGCCTTTAATAGTTTGCAATATTATAACACATGTAATTTAAGAAGCTACTATTATGAAAACCGATAAAAATAAATTACAAGAAAAACTGGATTTCGATCAAGAAGAAATTACAAACAAGTTAAAAGAGGAAAGTAAAACGAGTCGAGCTAAATTACAAGCTGAAATTGTAGCAATTAATGTAAATCAGTATAAACTACATGATGAAATTAAAGGAAGTCAAAAGGCATTAAAAGAAGACTCTAAATTAAGCCAAATTAAATTGCAAGAAGAGATTACCAATAAGACATCAGCAAAGTATGAAAAGGTAACCAAAAACTGTGAATAAAGAAAGCAGCATGCCAAAGAAGGAGGCGTCCTCATGAGCAATCAACACCGTAGGTTCCTTACTTTCCTGATGCTCAGAATGGCATGGCAAACTCTATAAGACTGAAGCACCCATATATGGCTGTAATATATCTTGGGTTAATTACCATAAACGGTTCGTGGCAGCTGCAACATCGCATGGATGGAACGTTGAAGAAAAATCAGCTGCCTTAATAGTGTCTCTACGTGGGGATATTTTAGAAATTCTATAAACATACCAGACGACCTACAGGATAATTTTGATTATCTAGTTTCAAGGCTGGAGGTACGATACGATGATAAACATCTGTAATAGGTCAATTGTGCCCAATTAAGGAATCAAGTGCAGAAAATTGGAAAGAATCCCCTGGATTTCGAAACTGAAATTGCACAGCTAGTGAGATTAGCATACCCAACGGTTCCAGAAAGTGTTATTGAACAAATTGGGGTGCAAACATTTGTGAACGGTCTTCAGGATTCCGCTATACATGCACTTAGATTAGCAGGACTGCATGACCTTGCTGGTACATTGGCTTATGCACTGGAATTTGAAGCAGCCAAACAAACATTAAGGGTAATACTCGTATACGTGCCATTGAGGAAGACAAAACTAGTGCTGAGAGTTGAGGAACTCATAAATGGCACTACTTAAAGTAATCAACGATAGCTGCAAACCAGATAATGTGAAGCAAGATTAAGAAAGCGACCCAGATCTGAAGTTATCATTAAAATAGAAGAATGAAGGTCAAAAACCAGATTAATCTTAATTTCATTATTAATTGTTTTCAATTGGATTCCTTGCAAATTTAGGGTGGTTTTTTGGAAGAGGCTTTAAAAATGATTATGCAAGTGAAAGACGAATGCAGTTAATGGTTCCGAAAAACAGAATATCAAAAATTTCCGATAGCTGCATGCTGGTTTATCAGAACGCTATATAGGAGCTAAGAAAACTCTGGAAACAGTCCATGGATTTTATTGGATAAACTTAAGGTATGCTGTTAAGTAGTGGTGCAGAAAATTTGTAATATGCGCTTCTGAAAACGGTCCATTGGAGAGGCAAAAAGCATCAATGAGTGGATATAATGTGGATAACTCATTTGAAAGAGTAGCCATTTATATAGCTAGTTCATTTCCGGCAACGGAAGCAAGAAATAAATATATCCCAATTACGATGGATTATTTCAGTAAATTGACTAAAGTATACGCTCTACCAAATCAAGATGCAATTACAATGGCCGAGACTTTGGTGAAAAAACTATTTAGTCGTTTTGGAATTCCATAAGAATTTACATTCAGACCAAAGAAGGGTTTTTGAGTCAGCCTTGTTCCAAAACCTTTGCCGGTTGTTGAAAATACGCAATACACAGTCAAGCGGAATGGTGAAGCGCATGAATCTAACGATGAGAAAATATTTGTCAACAGTTGTCTCAGATCATCAAAGAGAGTGGGACCACTACTTGCGTCTATTGTTGATAGTATATCAATCGGCTATAAACGAAACGACAGAAGAGACATCAGCTAAAGTGTAGTTTGCGCGTGAAATTAGGCTACCGTGTAACTTAAAGTTTGGTAGTAAGTCTGGAGAGGAGAAGTTGCTAGAAATGACTATGCCAAAAGTCTTCGAAAGAAACTAAATTCAATTCATGAAATAACAGATTGCCAGTGTGATTGATTAAAATTCCACTGTATTGTAGGTTGTAAAACGGAACGAATTTAACCCAATGATTTATTTTGTTTGTATCAGTTTCAACAACAACGAGGTTTATCTCCCAAATAATGAAATTTCCCAGAGGAGAGCCTAAAATGGTTCATATGAATCGGTTGGCCTCATACGCTGGGAGAAATGCAGAACCAAGGTAAGCAGAACGTAAACAAAGAGCGGAACCACATTAAGTTTGAAAATATAAAAGTCAAGGATAGTGAACAGTCTTTACTAAATTTATGTCAATCTATTCAGACTTCACAAAGCTCGTTTTGGGGTTATCACTGAAGAATACAGAAACCTGTTTCATGCACTAAAGGAGTGCCACTTGACTCATGTGTCACCAAAGACGTTCGAATGTCCCGTGGCACCGCAGTCGAATTTAGAAGAGGTATGGTGCCTAGAATAAATACAGCAATCAGGTCTAAAAATTGGGAAGGCATGTTATTTACTGCGCACTACTGTCTCGTGACAAAATCTTTATTCCACCAGAAGCAACGTGGAAGCACTGTGGAACACATTATGAAACTATAAAAAACAAATTTGTGCAGGTACTCGGTTACGGTTTAAATCAGCTTAACTGACGTGTGGTACGTAACATATTAGCATTGGGTTAAATATATATCGTCTTTAAAGGTTTGTACTGAATGAGTCCTTCCTTTCGCCACTGAATTGAAATAGGACGCATGTTTGCAAACTAAGCGGTACCCACTTATTACTAATCTCTATTTGAAGATAAATTAACTAAAACATCTCTTAATTATTGACGCACTTTAAGTTTGTTTAAATCGAGACCATTCTTCATTCAATTTTACTGTGATAAAACTTGTTTCGCCTACTTAAACATAAAGAGTTTCATTAGTGTCCTTTTCTAAAGACACAAAATGCTTCTGATTTTGCAGAGCTTAACTTTGAGTAAATAAGAAATTTCTTAAAATAAACAAAGGACCTTATTTATGCTACAAGGGAAAGGTTATTAGATAATTTAAGTTAGTTAAGAAATAGTTTTTGTCTTGTGTTCTTGTTGTGGCATGATCTCTAACGTAGAACACAAACGAATTTTAATAAATAAACATTTTAAATTATAAGATATTTGTTTCCTTTTAATTACACAAGAAATCACGTACGAGAAAATTGATGTATTACATAATTTAATTGTAATATATTATGCAAAACAGGAGTTATAGACATCATCAAAGCTTTATGTAACAATCAAAATTCTTCTAGAAAGCAGTTGTAAAACAGTTTTCCCTATTGTGTCAATCAATGGATACATTATATGTTTATGTATTGCATATTACGTACAACATTCCAAGAGTAATTTCGTCTAAAAAAAAATAAGTCTCAGATATGACAAATATATTTATATAGAAAGAAAATCACGGGATCGTGATGAATTTTATAGGACTATCTGATCAGAATGATGACATTTAGAGGTCAGATTGATACATTCAAGTTTTGTTCACATAATATTATTTTAATAAAATGGAGTAGTACGTTCTTTGTAGAAACTCTTTTAAAGTATGGTGATTCGGCGTTTATTTCGTCGTCATTTCATTATTCTATGTCATGGTGCTATTTCGAATCGGAACAAAATTAATTTTTGGATACAGAAATTTCGTTAAACTATTTCTGTATTGAAAACGAAATCACAAGGCTCCGTTCAAAGATAAAGAATCACTCAAGTTATTGAAATTGTGAGACAAGGAGTCCTTAGCCTTCAACCAGAAACATGCTGCAGTCCTTGGTTTATCTACACCAATTTTTGAAGAAATTTCCACAATGATTTGAACCTTCCTCCTTATAAAACGGTAACAGTTCAAAAGCTAAATAACCGCAAAAAATCAGATCACTTAAGATTCTACAACCAATTTCGTAACTTATTGAAGGATGAAATGGTTCTTCTAATGACCGACAAAGTGCATTTTCATTTATGTGGAACAATGAATATACAAAATTTCCGTTATTGATCGAATTTGACTTTGCAGAGACTTCTAAGTGCTTCTTTCATAGCCTACGTGTATTGTATGGTATGATGTAATCAATTTTAAAGTCATTAGACCCATTTTCTTCAAATGGATGGGTAAGCAGCTACAATAACTACTGCACTAATGCACGGAGTTGTTATGTAATTTCCTTGGTCCAAAACTGGTTCGGCGTGAAATCGATCTCAACAATATATGGTTTCTACAAAATGGGGCTACAACCTATACCACTAGAGCCTACCCCGACGATAGTTTGAGAAATTTTTACAGGCCATGTAATTTTCAGAGAAGATGTTTCATGACCAAAGCATTCCCCAGAGCTATTTTCTTTGGAAAGATCTTAAATCACAAGTCTACAATAATAAGCCTAGAAATATTAATGAACCAAAAACTTATATACAAAGGGAAATTATTTCCATATGCCATATTGCAAACAGCGATGCAAAACCTAAGCAGTGTAGGATAAACGATGGGCAATATTTGACAAATACATTATTTAATTAATAAATTGCATTTTATTTGCCATTATAATGAAACAGATTATAAGTATCTTGCGTATTATATTTTTTTCATTTTGAAAATCCTCAGATTGCTATATCCTACTCTCTATAATCATGGTCTTCTAAATTGCTTCGCATACAGAATTTGACCAATACAATAACAACATTTCTCTTTTACTTTGAAATTAGAAGACTTGCGCTTTTTTCGACATTACGAAGTAATTTAAAATAAAACGGAACATACATCAAATCTCATCAAGTACTAGGATGCATGTTCCATACTAGGAATACTTTTTTGAAATTCACTTAATAACCGGTTTAAATTTGGGTTTACCCAAACCCTACTTTATTTCTATAATTGTAATTTATACAAACCATTTCGATGAAAGCGCTTGGCATAAATTGCATGTACATTTGTAATTTGTAAATAAAATACAAATTCTTAAAATAAAAGTTTTTCCACTGTAAAACTTATATTGGAAAACCAACATCGCTTCTATAGATTTAGTAAACTGAAGCTATAATCAGCACTGTAATACTAGGCCTAGTTTTAATATTTTGTCGATTCTAGTAAAATGTATTAAATTGTCGCTTTCTTAATTTATTGTTTCTTCGCTGACTAATTCATATAAAGCATAAATTAAATTAATTAGATTTTTGTATACGTATATCCAACCAAACATATTGATTTTATATCTTTCAAATTTTACGAAAATCTAAACGAAATAGTAAAACGCTATATTATTCCACGAATGTTAACGCAATCAAATACAGCTTTTGCGAAAATTTTATTAATAAAAATTAATCTTACTTTAGGTTCATAGCTCCTGGCTTCTAATTTTCCATTAAGAAAATAACTCCAAAATCCACTACGAGAATCCCAAGATTTACAAATGTGATACCAATGATTTTCTTGAAAATTTGCAGCTACTGTAACAGTTTTTTCCATTATTTCCAAATTCATTTCAGTACCATAAGATGAAATCCACACACGTATAAATCGAGTTTCCTCATGTTCTATAAAAATTGAAAAAATAAATAAAATTGTAAATTTAATGATAACAAGTGTAATAGTAAACTCCGTGTAGTATTTTAAATATTAATTATAATATCAATTATTTTAATTAAATTATATTTCCAACTTTATGATTTATATAGTCTATAAACATCATTAAGGTAGCATTTATTACCTTTACAATTGAAAAAGATTTAATTGATTATATAGTGCATTTGAAAAATACTGAATAAGTTCGGTTGAATTATTATACATTTTTTGACGAAGGAACGCACGGGAACGTCAAAACATTCTATTTAAATGTCACTTTTTGGCATAGTATTAGAATTGGTCCGGTCATTTTTCAGGATGTTGTATGATTGATTTTGTTTTAAATAGCAACCCTAATTTTTTATTACAAGATTCGATATAGCTATTTTTTGACGTTTAACATAATTCAAATTAAGACATTGCATACAATTTGTTTTGAGAAACAAGCCTTGAATTTAAAAAATGTACACACTATTGCTAACCAACTAAATTATTTAAAGCGTGCTTTGGTGTGAGCTTGACAGCTATAAATATTTTGTTTACTTTTAGTAAAGTTGCAAAAAAATCATGTTGCGAGAAATCTGGATGTATATGAGCTTCTAAATTCTTCTTTAGTTTTGTTAGTTTTGTTGTATTGAAAAAGAAAATAATTCAGAAATTGAACAAGAAAGAACGGTGTCAGGATTTTTTTTTGGGGTTTCTATAAAAGTGACGGTTGTCATGAAAACGTATGGATTATTAATTGTAAATTAGTTTTGCATTTATTGATTTTACGTTATATGTCAAATTTAAATTTGGTTTTTAGTCAAAATTGCAGTTCTTGTAATACAAACCTTTCGACCGAATGATACTGATTAAAATTGAAGTGCAAATAAAATAAATCTGTTGAAATTTAAGTGTCGTGTCATGTTTGAGATTAATGGTGATATTGACCGATTCTAGTAATTCCCTTGGTGAAGTACGCGGAGCCTTTATATAGGCGATGTAAAATAATTGGAAACGTCGCGTCGATCCGTGAAGACGCGAGCGAAGCCCGTAGGTGCGCGTGAGGGAATAGCAAAGCTTGTTCTAGCAGACGAGTTAAGGGAGGTAACAACGTGAGTTGCGCGGCCGTGAGCGTGTGCATCCGGGTCTGCAAATAACCACCAAGTGGGAATTGAAGAGCCTCTCATTTTTATAGATTCCGAGGTCGATCGTGGATCCTACTGGTATAGACCCAAGATAGGGACAAGCTTATTCTCTAATGCAGTATCTATAACCGCCCCCAACAGGTGTTTTTAGAGTGTAAGAAAAAGGAGATAATTCTCTCGTACGCATCACCAGGCGTGTGTTAAAGCCCCTAGTATTCACAAACCCCTCCCAGTGCTACATTCTCTCTTCTTGATCAGACACAGTTCCTTACCACGAAAAAAAGGAAGCCCTGTTTTAAACACATATAAACCTTAGTTTTCGGTATTAGCAACCGAAGGTCTCTATAGGAGATATTTATGTACTGCATTTTCCCCAGTGATACTTAGTCAATGGAGGATGGTGGCGTCTTCACTATACTCGCTTGTTTGATCGATCTGTTGGATCGTTGATCTTGACTACGTTTAATTGGTGACCTGGTGTAACTGAATTTAGTTATACAGCCTTTTGATTTATTCATATGCGGAACAATCGCGCTGAATATTAGTCGTAAAATTTGTGACTTTTATTTTGCTATTAATTTGGTTATACTGTCAAACGTCTTCCCAGTTCTTTGTTTTATTTTAAATACAAAGTTAAAAGTAAGATCATTTCCTATAAAGCTTATAGGGGAGCCGATTCAAATGGTACCTGCGTCACATCTAAGGACGTAGAGTGAGGCTTGTTCCTATCATTGGATTAGCTAGTACTTTATAAATAAATAAACGCGAGCAACAGTTCTTGGCTCACTGGTTGATACCGATTAGGCATATCCGTTATGGCGTTCTGAGTCAGTGGCGCTCCAACCAACGTGTGTAACGCGCACCCCAACATTATCTTTGACGGAACTGTCAACAGCGATTTCTGCCGGTGTTTCGAGCCCCCCCTAGTACCGTAGTAGTCTAGCCGCGCTCGCTATTAATGTTGGGTTCGTAGATCAAGAACGTGGTCCGCCCTGGTGCCGATTTTGACCGTGGCAACGTATCAAAATATTAATGATGCTTGGTTATAGGAATAGAATGCGAACCCAAGTTAAGATAGCTCATTTGTTCTTTGATAATCATCCTGGTAACGCACCAGTTTCTCAAGTCATAGTGAAAAAATTTAGGGATTGCGGTCATGTTCGCTCTCTGTCAAAAACAAGCTGTCCTTCAAAACATGAAGATGATGAAATAAATATTCTGTTAGCTATGCAAAAAAATCCTCATTCTTCATTAAAAGAGGTACCTTTAAATAAGGAGAAATGCCATTCATACAAAATACGTATGGTACATGAATTACCTGAGTATGCTTTTGACATACAAAATACATTTTGCGGACAAATGCATTAGAATTTTATGAAAAAAAATTATATTCTAAGATGAAACAACTTTTTACTTGAACGGGGCAGTTAAAAGGCAAAATTTTCGCTATTGGGCACAAGAAAATCCGCATTGGTTGATGCAGGAACACAGACACGAAAAGTAAATGTGTGATGTGGTATCGTTGACGAAAGGATTATTGGTCCGTATTTTTTCGATGAAGCATTGATTGTTGAAAGATACTTAGAGTTTTTGAGGAACGGCTTAATTCCGGCTTTTGGCAATTTTGTATCCAAATTAACAAAATCCTGAAATTCTTGACCAAAAACCCTTTTTATGCAGCAGGATGGTGCTCTTTCGTATTATGCAACCCCTACTCGAGCTTATTTAAATGATGTGCTTTGAAATCGCTTGATTGAAAAAATGGGTCCTATAGAACGGCGTGCCAGATCACCGGAGCTAACTCTTTGAATTATTTTTATGACGATTTCTTAAAGACAAAGTTTAAAGTGGTAGATCATAAACCATAAAAGATCTTAAACAAAGAATTCGAAGACAAGTGCACAGTGTAACTCCGGAAGTTGTCCATAATGTTCAAAAAAACTTTGTCCAACATGTTGGATATTGATAGATTGCGAATGAAGCACAGTTCCTTTTTACTGATTACTGAATTATTACATTTATTTAAATTTAACGCTTATTTCTGAAAAATATTATTAGGCAATCTATTACCTATTTCGAAATCCGTAACTAAAAGTTAAGGTTGCCATTTAAAGAAAACTTCAATGTCCTAACCGATCCCTGAAAAATGATCTGACAGATTGGAATACTGTGTCAAAAAGTGACATTTAAATAGAATATTTCGACGTCTGCGGCTATTTTTACGCACAAACTGTATGATTTTACCAAATTTATACAATACTTTTTGAATGTACTGTATATAATACATCTATTAAGTTAAAATATTTATGTTATTTAAAAACGGATAATCTGTTTTATTTTCTATAACCATGCAACTATGTAGAAAATAACTAAAAAAAAATATAATTTCAAATTTTAACAAAAACGTAGTCTAACAAAACACGGTGATTTACAAAACAGCGTAGGAAAATTAGCTTTATCAATGGAACTAAATAGGAACAAACTGATTTTTGGTACACATGTTAGAGCTAGGACTACAAACAACTCTGCAAAACTGTAATTGTAAAAAAACCAAGCAAGACAGCATTATTTCACACGATATTTCTTTTAGATCACAATATTTCCTATGAAATAGGTATAACGTAAGCCTTATAGACCAAGCCTCTGTAATAGATTTTATTCGCATCAGTGGTTCCTATATAAAGAAGTTTGTCTTTATCGACTGTTAAATTTTTATGGTAATAATTATCCAAATCACATTTATAAACACTAAATTTTACATTTATGCAATCACCCATAATAGCAGAAATTTATACTAATCTATTTATTTTTACCGACCATTTGATTTCTATAAAAACATTCATTAAGTAGTCGACTCGCTAGGAGGTGGTCTGTGTCCACTTCGATGTATAGAAAATTACTTCAGTGGATCTTAAGGTACCATGGTTGTGATTAATTTTCATTAGAGTACCCATTGGGAAACTGGGCATTACTCCTAAATCCACCGTTTTGGAGACGGCGGCCGTGCATCTAACATGATTTTCTTATGGAACTGGCATTTCGGAAACGACGCCTGCAAAAATTTTGCAGACTGAAGAACAATATTGATTATTTCTTTAAATATCCTAAAGGTAACACCAGGTATATACACAACTTTCAGTTGTAATACACTATGTAAGCCGGCCCCGACTGGTGTAGTAGTTAGCATGTTTACTTCTACACCCAAGGGATGCGGGTTGAAACTCGATCGAGGTCGGTAAGTATTTCAGCGGCGAAAAATTTAAAAAAGCATACCTTCTTCTCAAATAAGGAAGTAAAATCGTAGGTCCCATGTCAATGTGATGTTTGGCACATTCAAAATCCCTACTGGTGGTGGAACTCCTCCACATTCGGCAAAATTCTAGTAGGCATGGCTAAATGACTAGATAAAAGTTTTAGTTCAAAAACAAACAAATACACTATGTATAACAACTATCTTAAAAAATAAAAGAATTTATTTATCAGGCGTTGTATGAGATTTCTTATTCCACTCAGGGAAATGTAACCACAGATATTACCTAAAACTTGTGTTATTGGCACTAATCTTTATTACACTTTTTGTTTTCAAATATTTAGCAACTGTTTTCTCACTAGACAAGCTCCTCAAAATAATGCAGGTTCAGATATATGAGCTGATTACCAATTACCTTTAAGACACTTTTTGTAATAACCAAAATTGTTCTACAAGGTCTATGCAAATTTTTTTTCTAATAGGACTTACTGTGTTAACAGGCGTCATTTCAGAACTATCGGCTTCAGAAGAGAATCATGCCAGGCGCACGACCACCATTTGCAAAATGGCGGATTGAGGAGCTATGCTCACTTTCCCTGGTTAAATTGATCACATATGTAGTAAATGCCTAGAAGATCAACTAAAGTGATTTTATATACATCAAAGTGGACACAGCAACCGGATTAAAGAAATTTAAATAACAATAGATTATTCAAGTCAAATTAACAAGAAATAGAGCAAGCACTAGTATTTGTGTAGAATAGTAATTAATAAATACTATTGGTTGATTTATAGCGAGTTGACTTGCTGCCCTGCATAGGTGTGGTGCATATTAGCTGCTTTCTATTCATAAAACATTGTATAAAAACTAGGAAAACCACAAAATATTGTACTTTTTTATGAAAAGAAAACAGCTGATGTGCATTGCACTAGCATACTGCAGCAAGTCGAACTCGCTATTAGTGTTTACAAATGTGATTTTGACAATTTATTGTCGTACAAGTTTGACAGTCGATCAGGACGAACACATACGGAACCACTCAAATAAAATCAAATTTCAAAATCTTTGTTGCAGTAACAAAGCTCTATAAGTTAAAATTATACCCATTTTATACAAAATTTTGTGCTGTAGAAAGAATGTGTAGTGATTTGTTTTTAAATTAACACAAGCTGACAAAAAACGCTAAATAGTTTTTTACAGATGGCGACCGTTCTCACCTTGACTTGTAATGAAGTTTTGCAGGATTGGTTTTAGCCCTAATCCTAATAAATCAGCATGTTTTGGATTAGTTACACTGATAGACCCTTTTTTTTATAATTTGCCTATTCTAAACAAAATTAAAAATCCAAGCCATAAATGTTATTTATATGAAAAGCGTGACCTTGAAATGTTGTAGAAAATTATATTTTAAAATTGAAAAGAGGTACCTAAGTGAGCGGAATGATAATTGATTAGCCTCCACGTAGATGGCGCTAGTATATATGATATTTTTGTATAATTGTAAAGTTCTATATTCTAGTTAATAAAACTGATAGTATAAAGGATACTAAATAGCCGATTGCTAAAACCTGACCCATTTTGTATATCATTAGTAAATTAAAATAGAAAATATTGTGCATCGTACGATTATTAAATGTTTGCACACAAGAGGCTTAACGGGTTCGAAAATTTTTGGAGAAATAGAAAACGAATTCCGGTGAAGTTGTTACATGCTTTTTGGGCAGATTGCATAGTTGATATGTGGTAACCAAAAGTAGCGGCATCAACAGGCGTAAAAGAAATTTTGTCCGATCGGCTTTTTTGTTAGTCGGGGGTCGTAGGTCTGACGTCAGATAGTCGTCCTCGCAATCTGCTCTGCTTCATGTATTTGGTAGTATGTAAGAAAGAACAGGGCTCCACGTCGTCTTTTTTTTTCCTGTAAAATGGTGTTAAATAGCGTTATCGCTAGTAAAACGTTTCGTTGTATATTCAGGACGACGAGAAGAAAATACAGCTAAAATACTAGGTGTGTCTAATATACGAACAAACATAAACTGTAGTAACTGATGGTTACTTGTAATCGAGCACTCAGTATATGTTGAATACTCAGTATATCAAAGTTGAACTTAATAATTCCGACGTTAAACGTTTATTTAGGATATTCAGAGTTAAGCAATTTGTTCAGAGCAACATAAGAAAAGCGAACTTTATGTAAAACACTCGTATGTATGTCTGAAAGAAACAAATTAAATAAATTGCAACAAAAGAAAAGATTATCAAAATTTAATTACGGTAATATAGTTTATTTCGCATAAAAAATATTGAATGAAATTAATGGATTATGAGCGTAAAAGAATTTTGAAGTATGTTTTGAAACACGCAAGTTTACGCAGTTGTTTGACAAAAGAATAAAAAGATCTTAAATTGTAGATGACATTGGTAAATAAAGCAATGCATAAAATAACAACGTTATCATCACAACAATTAATAGATAAAAGTATTTGTTTATGTACAAAAATACTGAAATGAGAAATGACGTAAATTCAGGTTAATTACTTGGGATTATTTAAATTTAATTTATATTGCGTTTGAATGAGTTTACCTAAGCCTAATTTATGTATTAATAAATGGCTAGATAAAAAGTTCATTGACTACAAGACATTGACTTTTACAATAACCGCATCTAATCAAAAAGGTGTTAGCAAAACAATGCGTGAAGCGCTGAATCTATAATTTTACTTAAGTATAAATTCAAATTATAAAATAGAAATATTAATTCACAACAAGGAAAGTATCTTAAAATAATTCAAAATATTAATACAAGTAAGGTAATCTTAATCAATTCACAATGCTACTGGTTGTATTCAAAAAGATTACGACGTGAGAAGGAACTTGAATCCAACCAAATCAGTTGTTAGATTTATCGTCGTATTCGTTGGCTACTGTGTAACGGGAGCCATTTGTAGTTACTAAATCGATTATTCCATCGTAGAAAGTAGCAAGTGAACAATGAGGTGAGTATTGATTTTAATAGATAATAGATCGTAGAACTATTATGAATTATACAGAATGCGAAATACGTATCAAAAGATATTTAAAGATGTATAGCTTGTTTTCAGGCGATTAAGCGAGATGTAACATCATAGTTACAGCATTAGTTGGTGGACATGGACCGCTGTAGCTCTATGAGGGACAGTTCCTAACCAACTGGCTGAATACGTAAGCTGTCTTCTACTCTGGACTGGAATTAATCCGTCTCTGAACACCAAGATGCAGCATATCGTCTAGAGGAGTATCCTTGACGCATAGAATAAAAACAGATCGGGTACGCATTGGTATCCTGAACTGCTTGCTAATGAAGAAAATACGACGAAATTAGAAGGTCCCGTCAGTAAAATTAATTAACTTGCCCTTTAAAGCCAGAAACACAGAAAATATTTTAAATTAGAAAGTTCAGAAGCGAATAGTTTGCGGTAATATACAACAATGAAATATATTGCTATCGCAAAATGTGTGCGGCTAAGAGATAAGAAGTTATAGAACTGATTTTTATTAGTGCGACCTTCCAAAAATTCTTAAACGACTCATGTATTGCTTAAATAAAAATATGAATATAAATGTAAATAATTTGAATCCTTTAAGTTACGCAGTGGCATACTTCTATTTGTACAATTAATAAAAATAAACGAAATTTTGATAATATTGGTGTGTAAATATAATACAGAATCTAAATAAATGTAAAATATCAAAAGAAGGACACAGAATATTCAGGGTGTTCTCTAAGAACGTACCAAAGTGACTAAAAAATTGAGTGCTGAATTTAAATATTGTTGCATGGGCGCCACCGTAGATGCCTCAGTAAAGGGTTGACACACAATTATCAAAATACACAATGTGGTGTTGAAAGACATACACCTGAATTGATTAAAATAATTAATATTGAAAACATGTCAAAAGAGCAAGTGAACAATATTTTATTACAAGAATTTCGTATGAAACCCGTCAGCAAGATGATCGTAAACATAATCGAATGCAAATTTCTCAAGAGTGTTTAGACCGTTTTAAGAAACATCTTTTTAATAGAACCTGGATTTACTAGTACATCGCAGAGACAAAAATGCAATCATGGCAATGGACAAAACTAGGTTATTTAGCAGACAAGATATTGATCGATATCAGTTTTTTGGAATGTAATGATAGACTATCTTCCAGAAAAATAAAGTATAAATGGAGAATGCTAAAATTTTAGATCAACTGCATCAAAACACTGGGCAAAAGAAACCAGGTTTAGGACGTACAATTTATTTTTCATCATATCATTCGTGGTCACACAAGCAGTGTTTTAAGGCTAAAATCAAATAATTTGAAGTATAATTTGTTTGCGTACACATCATATTCACCAAATTTGCCTCCATTTAACTTTCATTTATTCCGAAAACTCAAAATATTCCCCGGCAGGTGGAGATTTTCATCAAATAAAGACGTCAAGACTGGTGTTGACGCCTGTTTTGCTTAACTTAAAGAAAGTGCTTTCCGTGATAGCATAAAGTACATTGACTAGATCAAGTTTTCCTGTGATCAAGTCAATTAATTTGAAGTATAATTTGTTTGCGCACACATCATATTCACCAAATTTACCTCCATTTAACTTTCATTTATTCTGCAAACTTAAAATTTTCCCCGGTAGATAGAGATTTTCATCAAATAAAGATGTCAAAACTGGAGTTGACGCCTGCTGTGCATGACTTAAAGAAAGTGCCTTCCGTAATAGGATCTACGCATTAGGACATCTCCAGACAAAGTGCATTGACTGGGTCAAGTTTTCCTGTGATCGTGCCGTTGAAGTTAATAGTACAAAATCAAAGGAATTTCGGGCCTAACCTTCTAGGTTATAGTGTTGAATAAATAATATAAAGAACTGTCTATCCTTTCTATGCTATGAATATATAATATATTTTAGTTGAAGCTGTTTTTATACTAAAACGCAATAGTGCTCCCAAACTTAATACCGTCTGATGTTCGGAGATTTGTTGGAATACGAAATTTTACATAGGATAGAAACTTCTTTATATTATTCATTCGACCGTTATAGTGAGCAATGTTGCGTTAGCTTACATAGTATAGCATATTTGTAACTGTTTTGCCCTAATGTGTAGTCGGCATTAAATACATATAACCTGGAAAGTAATACGAATTTGTTTCTATTTCTAATATACGAAGATTGAACAATATTTGTTGTTCCTAGCATAGAACAAATAACTGTTCCTCAACCTAATTCCGTTAAATTTGAACACAACTATTCCACCAATTTTCAAGAAAAACAGTACCTTTATGGAAAATTTCGGAGTCCTGATTTATCAAAAAGTTGTGTAGTGTTATCGTTTTCAAATTTTCTTCTCTGAAGTATCTTTTAGGGTTGAAAATAATTATATACAGCATAACTCTGTTATAACGAACTTAGAAATTGAAATCATTTTGTTCGTTATAATCGATCATTCACTGTAACAAAACCATTGAAAATTCACGTTAACACTTATATACGCTACAAATTAAAACCGAGTACAAATCTGTGTGAATAATTTCTCTTCTGGGCGCTTCACGTTGCATTAGTGAGCGGTGAAGTAAACTTGTCACTTATTTAAACGCGGAGAAGTGAAGCATAAAGTTGACTTTAAGTGAAAAATGTATGCCAAAAGTTCAGCAAAATTTCCGTAAATAATAATAATGTTTATTAACTGGATTACCCTTTTACAATAAAAAGATTAAAACAAAATACAAATCATTGCGTGAAAACTATAATATAAATAACAATAAAAAGATTAAATAAAATTCAAATCATTGCATGAAAAGTATAATAGAAATAACAACAATGCAATCCCAGACCTAATTATTAACCATAATCTTGTACATTTATTATTATTATTATTATTAAAATGGTGTGTTCTGAAATAATACTTTTTTAAATGTATAAAAATTAAAGCCAAATAATTCAAACCACAGTTGCTTTAAATAAATGTTACCGAGTGTAGTAAGGTGGTTCATTGAATTATTTTGCGAAATATTAGATCTGCAGGTTTTTATCTTGAATATTGGAGCAGCTCTTGTAAGGCGAGTGCTGTATGGTACAATAAATTCTACTTGTGCTAATAATTCAGGACATTCCATATTTCCATTAATTAGCCTATATAATGTACACAAGTCTATGACCTGTCTGCGCGTTTTTAAGGAATGAACCTTCAATTTGTTTTGTATGTGCTCATAAACGCCTTTAATATGCTGATAATTCATTTTATATTCCATCAAACGTAAAAACCTCTTTTGAACATTCTCCAAATGGTTGCAAGAAGTTTCAGTGTACGGTGACCAAATCACTGATCCATATTCTACATTACAGCGTACTAATGAGCAGTAGAGTGTCTTCAAGCATTCCACACTAAATTCCTTACCGATTCTCCAAACAACTCCAAGTTTATTTGATGCCGTATTGCAAATGATTTTAATATGAGAATTAAAATCTAGCCTTCGGTCAAATAATATGCCTAAATCGCTAATTTGTGTTAATAATTTTAATTGTGTTATATCAAGCTAATACGCGATTTTTATATTATTTTTACATCTATAGAACGACACAGACTTACATTTAAGTGTAGTTCATTGTCAATACTCCATCGGTAAATACTGTCAAGGTCCAGTTGCAGTTTTAGGCAAACTTTGATTTATTCAATAACTTTGTACAGTTTTAAATCGTCACCATAAAGAAAAAATTTGCTGTATTTGATCACCTCCTGGATATTGTTTATAAAAAGTAAAAATAATATTGGACCACAGTGGGAACCTTGAGGTACTTCCAAACTGACATATATTGCTTGATATGTATAATTTTTCACCCGTACTATTTGATATCTATTGGATAAAAATGAGGCAATCCAATACAATGTTGAATTATGAAATCCAATGTTTTGTAATTTATCCAACAAAAGTACGTGATTAATTCTATCGAACGCTTTAGAAAAATCAGTGTATATGGCATCAACTTATTTATTATCATCCAAAGCGTTTGATAAGAATTGTATGAAGACCATCAAGTTTGTTACCGTACTTCCCGACATAAAACCATGTTGTTGTGAAGTAATATATGATCGGGTGTAATAAGAAATCTGCTTTGCCACAATTTTGTCCAGTATTTTTGGTATAATTGATTGAATATATATATATATCGGTAATTGGAAATGATATGTCGTTGTCCTGATTTATGTATAGGTATAAGGAAACTTGTTTTCCAAATCGCCGGAAATACTCCTTCGGCTAATGATTTATGAAATATTAGATAAATAGGTACGCATAGGGAGTATATACAAGATTTAATAATAGTACTTGATATTCCATCAGGT
>JAHWXV010139455.1:0-12522 GCA_024586415.1 Phrixothrix hirtus
TATGTATATGTACAATTTAGAAGGATTCATTTGTCGACTGTTGTTGGTTCCCATGATAGCTCAGTGGTAGATCATTGGCGCGTAAAGCCAAGGGTCCTGGCATCGAACCCCAGTCAGGGGATAAATTTTTCTAAATATCTTTAAATACCTGAAATATACATAAATCTTTATATATACATATATATATATATATATATACATATGTTAGTTGCTCCTGAGAAGGACCTTCGTTTCAACGTTTCGGAAAAATCATACATACCATCATTAGAATAGTAACTGAACTTTTCTTGTTTGGCTTCATGTTACTCCGTTTGATGTGTTTAGGGAGTCTTTAAATAGTGCATCGTTACGCTTGACTGGTTTATCAGTCATACTTGGTTGGTTTTCTGTTTGACTACGTATGACCGGTTTTGTTTTGGTGGTGTTTTCTTATATAATTTCTCTTTTTATTATTTTAGGGACGCTTGATAACTTACTGATTTTACGTTTCAACAGTGACCTCCACGTCGTAGCTAATCTTTGCCCATCATCTCATTAGTTTAAACTCTCTGGCCGCTTTTCTATTTCGATAGCTTCCCTTAATGTTCTTGATACGTATTGCTCCATACCAGCAATCACTTTTGTGTTTTTAAAATTTATAATATGTCCGATGATGTTGACGTGTTGCATTAATGATGAAGTTGCGTCGTTTTTTGAAACAGCATTTATATGTTTATATGTATATGAAATATGTGCTTAGGAGATAGTATTTGATTAGCTTTAGAATCGTTTTATCTACTTTGCATCGTTGTTGTATTATTTCTAATGCCTCATTCGTTGGTGTTTTTATAAATAACGATACATCAAAACTCATTAGTAAATCATTGACGTTGACCTTTTCTTTTTCCAATAACTTCGAGAGATGGTCAGAGCTTTTTACGTATAATTTAGCTTCTTCGGCATGATGTTGCAGCATTTTTGCTAGATATCTGTCTAGATGTTGTGTGGGTGAACCTGCCGAACTGACAATTGGACGTAACGGAGCGCCATGCTTATGGATTTTTGGAAGGCAGTATAGCATCGGACATGTTGATGATTTTTCTCTAGGTATGAAAATTTTCTGTGCTTTCTTATCAAGTGTATTTTGATTTTATTTTTAGTAGTTTTTTCCAATTATGTCGTTGGCTCAGTTTGTATAGGTTGATAAGTACTTGTATCCTTCAATAACAATTCCATCTTAGTTTTGTAATCTTCACAGTTCATTACCACTGTCGCATTTCCTTTATCAGCTGGTAAGATTACAATATTTTGGTTTCCCTTTAATTTACGTAATGCGTTTTTTTCTTGGTGTTTGATGTTTTGCTTTGGGTGGTTTAGCCCTTCTTATAGGCCTTTAAATTTATTGCCTTATTTCTTCGCAGGTATATTTATCAATTTTTGATATTGCTGGTTCCACTGTAGATATAATTTCTTCTATTAGAGAGCAAGATGGCGCTACATCAAAATTGAATACCTTAGCTAATATATCAATTTCGGCATTACTTAGAGCGCATGATGATAAACTATGGACTACGTTGGTTCTCTCTAACGTTAGGTGTTGTATTTTAGGAGTTTGTAGAGATTCTATTTGTTCGAATATTCCTTCTGTTTTGCTGTTTTAAGTTTACAATCTTTCTCTCAACGAAATTAGGATAGCTGTTCAACTGCTTTCCACAAAATGGGATATTAAAGCACTTAAATGAAGAAGTAGATACATTAGTTGACCTCCATTCACTTTGGAATTATGCACGCTTCTCTACAGTTATTTAGGAAGACCAGGTTGCAGAGTAATTTAGTCCTCTGAGATCGTAATTTTTCGAATGTCTTAGTTTGGTGTAATATTTTCTTCCTGTAAAGATTTAGAATGTTTACCTTGAAGTTTTCGTGAAGATTATATGCATTTTTGGTTTTCAGGGTTTTTCTTGGCGTTACAAGTTGGTCCTATGAAGGACCTTCGTTTTGATGTTTCACCAAAATCACACTTGCCATCATTACGATAGTAACTGAGCTTTTCATGCTTGGCTTCTTCTTACTCTGGTACTGCCGTTTAGGCGGTCTTTATATATTACATCGTTATGCTTGAGTGATTTATGCGTCACACTTGGTTGGTTTTGTGTTTGACTAAGCGCGACCGGCTTTGTTTTGGTAGTGTTTTCTTATGTACTTTCTCTTTTTATTATTTTCGGGACGCTTGACAACTTAGTGATTTTACGCTTCAAACGTGACCTCCATCTCGTAACTAATCTTTACCCATCATCTCGTTTGTTTAAATTCTTTGACCGCTTTTCTATTTCGATAGCTTTTTTTACTATCCTTGATACGTACTGTTCTATGCTAGCAATCATTTTTGTTCTTTTAAAATATATAAGTCCGGTGGTATTGGCGTGATGCGCTAATGATGAAGTTTCTTCGTTTTTTTTTAGCGCCGATTTTTTATTTGTTTGACCGATGTAGGACCATTTGCAGCCTGCGCATGGCATTTTGTACACACCCTGAGCCTCTAAGAGAATTTTGTCTTTCGAGTTTCGTAAAATGTCGGGGATTTTTGTAAGTGGCTTAAATGCCGTTTCTATGCCATATCTTTTTATAACTCTACTTATCTTATCTGTTGTGCCCTTAACATACGGTAAACATATCCTAATGGTGTTTTTGTCGTTATCGTTACCTGACTTGTGCTTATTCATTTTTGTGGCTTTTTTACGTCTTAATGTGTGAAACTATTTTTGTTTAATGCGTTTTGTAGTTGAATTATCTCTGTTTCTCTATGGTCCGCATCGGTTAATATACGGTATCGTGGCAGAAATGAACTTGACAACTTCTTACGACACATAAATACTATACACCAAATTAGAATGTAACAGCCAGTTGCCATTCCTGGCCGTACTAATCATAGAAAGGAAAGATGGAAGTTTATAACACACGGTGTACAGAAAACCTACACATACGGATAAATATCTAAATGCCTAATTACACCATCACCCTGCACAATTACAATCAATAATAAAACACTCATGACTCGATCTCGTAGATTAACCGTTACGTTTAATTATCATTCTTACTTATAACGTTTTAAATGAATGCAATCCATCCCTGTTTTGTTATTTTTCAAAAGGCTTATTAGGTTATATTATTCTATTATTCCAAATTTCGCGCCGATTTTGTGGTTTCCTGTTATTTATGCAGCCTATTTCGGTTAGGTATTGTTAGTGGGCAGGAAAGGTCTGATTTTTAGTGTTAAATAGATAGTTTAGTTTATTGTTTTATCGGAAAGCGCTTTGTGTGTGTTTGTGTGAAGCTTATCTCTATTTGGGACTGCCATGTTGAGTTAAGCCACACGAAAGATGTCAAATTGAATTTTAAGTTTACCTTTTTTACTTAGTTGCAATATCTCGTGTTTTACTTAATTTTTTGGATTAATGAATTTGATGCAAAGGTATCTGTTATGTTGTAACTGTGTTGAAATCATCCATTTTTTTGGATTGATTTGGATAAGAAATGTATACGAGGTACGTTTAATAAATTTTCGTTTACTTACATTTCTATTTTTGGTAACATCTCTTTACAGATAAGTCTTATTATTCCCATGTATTAGAATTTAGTAGATTCCTTTTTTTATGCAAATTGAGGTTCCGGGAAGAATGATTAGTTTCATTTCCGGTATGAGAAATTTCTGAATTGGTTGAAAGCATTTTTTCCGCCGAAAAGCTCACCGACACTGGAGCTTAAAATAAGTACTTGAAACCTTAAACATTTTCCGGTAGTTTGAACTATGCTTGGTTAATTAATTGTAATAGTCTCTAAGAGACCGGCATTTAAATTTCGTTTAGGTTCATTTAACCGCTAAAGCATATGACCCTTAAATATAAATTTGCAGCTTTTGTGACAAATTTAGTTGATTTATGAATTTTTTTCATTAAAGCTTGACGACCTTTTTGTCGTTTACGATACTACAAAATTTAAGTGTGATTTCCACTAATTAATTCAATAAGGCTATTACTAAGTCTAGTTTAAATAATTTAGTTTAAAATAATTGACTGTGACGTAACTTATGTTTCGTTTAAGGATGTGTTGCCATTTTCTAAGGTTGTTAAATAGTAAACGATTTATTGTTGAACGATAATTTCTTTACCCTATGTAACTTTTGCAACGCTTTCCTTCTCGATTTCAGTCTTCTTGCTGACACCGATCTCATCAGCTTCTCTGATGCTATCTAGCACGAGTTTTTAAGCTAGTGATATTTTTTCTGATGGCAAGATTCGTTTAATTACATAATTTTGTTTGGTATGATGAATCCTTATCATTACAACCGCTATTAAATAACTTAACAAGGATACCTTTCACTTGTTGCAAATTTTATCGTTTAGACATTAAATTGAACATTATATATAAAATCAAAGACAATATACGTCGTTCCATATTTCACAAATTACGTGAAAACGCAGTAATAACGCAAAACCCGATCTAACGGAATTCCGAGAATTTTACGTGTTCTCGCTATATTAGTGATTTCGGAAGTGTAATTATTAAGACTTAATTAAAGATTGAATTAACTTTAAGAAAGTGTTAAATATCGTACGCGACTGCATGAATTTAGTTTAAATTGCAAATAAAAAAATAATTAAAAGCTGTTATAAAACAAGTGATAAATTAATTAATCAAGATTGCACAACCTGACGCATAAATCACAATTTACCATCCGAAATCAATCAAGATTGTTATGATAATTAACAATAATTAACATAATCAACAATCTCAAATCATTTAAATATTAATTAATTAGTTTAAAGTAATCAAATACTAATGCGAAATATTACGTCACGTTTTGCAAACGAGTTGGTTAAAACACATGTATTTGTTATCCGAATTGATAAGATAGCAGACAAAGAAAACCGTCGAAATTTATATTCGCTAAATAAAGAACGCGAGTGTAAATTTAAGTATAAATAAGGTGCTTTCGCGAGTTGAAAATCAGTCTTCATATGAGACTTCATACGGTACATTGTCTAGTGCATAAACTGTAAAATCTTTTCTGTAAAGTCAAGCTATTTTGTTATTCAATTTTGCAGCGATCTTAACACGACGCCTTTTGGACTCGCCAAGCCTGCTAAAACCCTGAATACTGTTCACATGCCCAAACCATTAAAAAGCACCGCATGCTAGAGATTCTAGAACGGCGATATACTTTTTTTTGCTCTGTAACAAAGATAAACCGCGTGTAGCACATTACAACCTCAGAAATCCTCGTAACTGAGTGTTCCTGGTGTTACTACCGCCAAACCTGCAACAAAATGGTCTTTGGTTCGACCATAAACAAGTTGCTCTGTAACTAGTTGTGACCCACGCCAACTATCCATCACCGCCATTGTGCATTGAGTCTATTGATAGCGGACGCACAATTACACTATACCGAAATCATTCGTCATATAAAACATCCCGTTATTTGCAGACGCGTTGCTAGATATCGATCTGTAAACGACGCCAAAAGTCGTGACGTTTAGCGATACTGAGTGACAAAGAAGGTCGCGAGTATACACTAACGTCCCACACCATATATCCATACCCTGTATAAATTACGTACACGGCGGCCGCCAAGATCGACGCGTCCGTACTCAGATCTCAAAGCATACTGCCGACACTTGCATCCAGAAACATTAGGAACGCAGACTTAACGGAGACAGAACACGCTATGCCAACCACTGGCTTCAACACCGTGACAATTTCAAATATTAACAGCCGTATAAACCCCATGCAAAAGCTGACTCTCCATGCGTACGTATATAATTGTAAATAACCTATTTTTGTGTGCTGTCAGAAAACTTTGTTTATTTTATTTTTCATTTTTGTACTATTCCAATTTTGATTTGATTTATGTTCCAATTTGCGTTTGATTTTGTAAATAAATTTTTACTGTTACCTTTCTTTTTAACACCACCGAAAATCGAAACGATCATCAATTAAATATTACCGTAGTTCGTTTCATGACCGAAGTCCGAGTGACGTCATTTTCACAAACGACGTCCCGCGATAAATAATTATTTTACAAATATGCAGATCGCGAAACCAGACGAAGTGAGAGCATCCCAAGTTGCCAACAACATCACCAAGACCCGCCCCCGCACGACTGAAGTATCACCGAGTAGAATGTAAATTCTTTGTCTTCCTCGTGTACCTTTCACTGTGAATTGAAGCGTAACAGTATGTTTATAAAATAAATAATAATGTAAGCTGTAATCATGGTTTAGCTTACGAAAGTTACTTCAAAATTAATAAAAAAGATTCTTCTGAGGTCAAGTAAATCACCATGTACAAATCCATTGAAAAGGCATTGCTATTTTATAATACGCTGAGATTATCAATTAACTATAGTTATTATCTACAGCCCACTCTGAAAATAAAACTTAGTTTTAACGAAGAGATACAATTAGATTTCATACTCGAATAATAAGATTTCTGTCACCAAGATATTGATATAATAAATCTTTGATTTGGAAGAAAACTTTTAATCGATATCAAGGTAGTTAAATAACATTGTTTTCATAAGGATTCGTACAACAATCCGTAATATAAAAAATATCTAGGACGCTTTACTCTGTCTTAAGTTTAGAAAACTGAACAACATAAAGTCTAAAACCGTACCCATAATAATGAAAAACTCCACACATTTATGTAAAATTAAAAATTTTATATCATAAACTGACGTAATCGGTCTTTTAATTTGTATAAATTTTCTTCCTAATTTATACCAATTAGAGATAATTGACATACTAAATGCATTAACGCAGGAGGACATTATTTTTGTATATTCTTTATTTTGTCTCTTAGGGAACGTATATTTTAATCATATTTTGCCAAGTTAATCTCATTTTATATCAGATAAATAATATAATATATCTTGTCCGGAACGAAATTTTCTAAATTAAACTTTATTTGCATTATTAAAGCTTGCTTATTTACTCCCTAAAACTTTTATTAAAACATAGGTATTCATATTTGATTAATTTAAAGTTTTTCATCTATTGCGAATAATTTTTCCGGTATTTTCTTGAAACACAAAATATGAAAATGTCAGTTTAGTCATTAGTTATCATTATACTTGTAGTACTTTTAATATAACGATAAAAGCTGCAAGAGTTAAATAAAAAATATGCCTTCAAACCATCAGATTTTCTAGTTAGTATCAAATTAAAACTTAAAATAAAATGCCACCATCCAACAAACAAAAACATGCAACATTTTAAAAAATTCTGAAATACGAGGGTTGGAAAGTTAATACTAGTAATACCATTCCCACGTCACTGCAAGACAAGGGAGGAGGGCACACTTGGCTGATGATGTAGAAGATAACGTACCCAGTGTGGCTGAGTTATTATGAAGTAGTGTGTGTCAAAGTAGACACCGCTATGTACAAGCAAGGTGTTCACGGTGTGATAATTTCGGAAAAGGAACAACGAATTTAGCTTAAAATACAGGTGGCTTATGGAAAGAATACAAAATATTGTCTCCAAGATCTATGTGAAGCTTATGGCTATGGCGCACTTCTATACAGGACTGTTGCCAGATGGGTGGCTGTTACAGGGAGGTAGTGATTCGGTGGACAATTTGCCACATACATGTCGTTCTACCCTTGATACACATGTATTTCAGCACCCTACTCGGCATACTTACGAGGTAGGGACAACATACGCGACGATGTTACACGTACTGCATGAACTAGGTTATTGCAAAATTGCATCCCAATATGTTCCACACTACCTAACGGACATACAATAAAATGCAAGGTTTTATCCTTGACGTATTTCAGCAGTCAAGGCGATCTGTTCTAGGGTGGAATCATCGCCTATGATGAAACGTCGGTATACTCCTACGAGTCAAAGCTCAACACCATTCAAATGAATGGTGGCACCTATTATTCCCGAGCCCCATAAAACTCGGCAAGAACCAGAAAGCATGAAAGCGGTGGTAATAGCGCAAGGTGTAATAATGCATCATACAGTTTTTCGCAAAGAAACATTGAATGCTGCGTATTATAACCAATTCCTGGAACAACACCTTTGTCCAGCATTACGCAGGATGCTGGGTAATTTCCAACGACAAATACCGCATGATAACTCGCACTTCCACTTGCTATCATTAAGGAATTACTGGCGACGTGGAAATGGGAGGTACCCGAGCATCGTCTTTTCTTCCACCATATGAGTTCATGCAATATGAATCTTTTCCCATAGTTGCAAGATCCACTTCATAGCATGGGTTTCCAGTCCAGAGGTGCCATATTATGCGGACCTTAGGTTGCTCTGTCGTAGATCTTTAAAAAACTCACGCTGGTACGAGTATCGGAAAGATGCCGTATGTGTGGAATAGTGCCATACGTGCTGAAGAACATTACATTGGGAGCCTATAAAATTTTCATGGATGTACAATAAATAGTTTTGGATCTGTACATGTGTTGCCACTATTAACTTTCCAAACCTCGTATTTCTAAAAGCTCAATATCAAAATGCTCAATTGGTTGTAACTTAATAGTGTTGCAATAATCGCTAATATTGGCAGTGTCACTATTTTTTTATAAAGTGGACCCTATAAATTATTGTAATAATCAAGCACACCTTAGCTAAATAAGTATATTCACCTTTAAATTAAAAAAAAAACAATGGTAATCCTCAAGCTATGCTTCACAATATATTTCTTTGCTTGTTTTTGTGGCTGAGGGTTCGGGATGCGGAATTTCCCCTGGTACTCTTGTATTAAAACTGTAATATAGTTATTTCGCCTTGTCTACTAGAATTTTGCCGAATCTGGAGGAGTACCATCACCAGTGGGGATTTTTAACGTGTCAAACATCACATTGACAGGGGGCTTCGATTTTACTTCCTTATCCGAGAATAAGGCATGTTTTCTAAATTTTTCTCTACTGAAAAATTTACGGATTTCGATCGGATTTGAACCCGCGTCCCTTAGATTTACAATATATAACAAAAGAAGTAACAATGACATAGTGTATGTAATGAATCATCCGGTAGATTTTCGTGAAGAATTGTATTCTACATAAAATTGCCAGATTTTATCAATCATTCACTACGAACTTCTTTGGCTTATTCTAGAAGTCGTTTGTTAACTGACTTTAAACAGAATATAAGAACGTCTCATATGATTTGCCATTCCTCGGCTAGATATTTTCATGGAGCCATCTCGTATTGAATCAAAACAAAGATGAAGCAATATCCTACAAAGTGGGAAGTTTAAATTATAAGCGAATAGAACAACTACATGAGTGAATAGCCGTATAACTGCAAGTTCAAATTTAAACAAATATATGAACATTTGCAAGGCTAGTCATCACCAAAATCGCATAACCTTACATAGAAATGTAGGCAAGGGAACAGCAAAGTTTTGCATTGTTAAATGGCGCGCACAACCATTCGTGAATCATGATTTCGTCCTCGTTAGGACTCGTCAGCACGAGACAGGCTGCTACACGCCATTCATAAATGGAAGACTCGCTTCTAAGTAATTGACGAGTGCCGTTTACGTTTGATATTTTATGCAGAGCCATCTCGTATTGAATTATAGGTATCAGTTTTATTCATTTAGAATTTACACTTCTCACTTTGTAGGATGCCTCTTTAGCTTTATTTTAATGTTACTTGCTATAATTCAATACTAGGTGGCTCTGCTATAAGATATTAAACGTAAGCGACACTCATCAAGTAGTTATAGGCGAGTCTTGCACTTTTAGTGGCGTGCAGCACTCTATCTCCTGTTGACGGGTCCTAATGAGGACAAAATTATAATGCACGAGTGGTTGTGCGCACCATTTGAAAATGGAAAGCTTATTGTTCGTCTGCCTATATTTTTATGCAAGATTATGCAATTTTCGCTGTAACTAGCCTTGCAATTGTTCATATATTTGTTTAAATTTGAACTTGCAGTTATGTGGCTTTTCATTCAAGTAGTTGTTCAATTCATTTAGAATTTAAACTTCCCACTTTATAGAATATCTCTTAATCTTAATTTAAATTAGCCTCATATAGGTTTATCGTAATAAGTTCGTTACACTTTGGAATTTTATGGCATACTGCGTATCTATCAGCCTTCTCTATAATGGGTGCCAGATGGTGTAATATTTTGAATAGGCGAGACTGTATGTAGCATTCGCATTCGCCTTTGCTATTCGTTCAAACTGGAATTTATTGCAAGAAAGAAATCGATAACAAACAAGCAATAAATTTAATAAGTCTCTTTTATAAACAATTGGCATAGTCAACTTGCTTTAAAACATTGAAAATAGCATAATAAAGTAATCTTGCAATAAATCCCTTTGCCCTATGTTAACCTTAATTGTGACTTCAGGAAGTGTCGCACGCCTCCTGCAAATTTATTAATTCGCAGGCTTTGGGGTTTTTCTGTAACACAAGAGTGCCAAAAGTAAAGTTTAAACTAGAATGGCTAAGGTTAGAGAAAATAGGGCTTGATATACTTTTCTAAACAATAATGACTATGAAATTATTTTCCAACAGTATCTCCCTGACAATTAAACTGCTTATAAAAAATGTTGGATTCTTATCATTTCTTGCGATGATACCTAAATTCTAATTAAATTAATTTGATTTTGAATTCTAAAAGATAATGTAGACAATTATAACTATATTAGTTCGATTGTAAAGTCACTTGTTAAACGCAATTTCTTAATAAGCAATAATAAAACATTAATTTTTGGGAACATCTCTTATCGATGAATTAATTTTTTATCGACAGAAGGTTACACAGGATAACCCTATCTCATTATTAGGCAAGGCAAAGGCCTCGAACTTCTTCGAAGTTTCTAACTAATTAAACGTGTCTGTAAGCATAATAAATTTACAATATACTTTGTATAACTGAAAGAGCCACGCAATACAATTTCTAGCATGATAAACAATGTTATGCTTCCCGAAAATTAGAAATGTCGTTAGTACATTTTATACCTATAAGTATTTAAATCATTCCTTACTAATTTTGACAAACATTGCCGTAAACAATGTTCTACGCGAAGAGAGCGAACAGACGTGTACTGATCACTATCCTTATGTATCTAATGGTGTTACGCCAAAGGTTTTAAATAAAATAATTGTTTATATAAAATTTTGCGATGAATGAAAATAAAGTTTGATATTACTGAATTGAAATTGGATATTATCCAACTACTAAAATATTAAATTAGATACATTAATAATCTAGATCCATCAATCACAAGGGCAGACAAAGGGAACGTTACAATCCTTATTTTCCCGGATAAAAATTATTTTTAACTGAATGAATGATTGTAAAGAAAGTGTTGGAGATGTAAGTCTTCGTAGACAGAAGAATCGTTTCTATTGGGACAAAGAGTGAAGCAATCCTAAGAAGGCTCGCAATAATTCCTCGAAACGATGTGTTGCATAAATGAATGCCAAAATTACTTAAAATATTGATTTATTCTTCTATAAATGACAGTCGTAGGCCCTTAACTTCTTTTTAAGGAAAGCTAAGCCACTGAAGGCGTACCAAGACGTATCTGCCTACCTTAGCAGAGTAGAAGGCGACGTGGCTGCTACTGAGGGGGATGAAGAGTTATCAGAGTCTAATACACTCCCACTTTGGTCAATAAAAATCTCCGATTTCTTAAAAACTGGATATTTTATAATAATAAGATAACATTACGTAATATTGGTGAATAGTAAAAGAAACTAGTTCAATATTTTCCACTTCATGTAGAACAGTAAAGATTTTCCAAATAAATAGTATCTGACAAGGTTTGCATATTGAAAAATGATAAAATCCATAACAGAAGACTATTGTAAAATAACGAAGCTGTTATTTCATTCCAATGTCGAATCCTGCCGAATACACTTTCGATGATATATAAGATAACCCTTGCTAGAGGACCTAGACGTCATAGCTTGTAGATTTTATTTTGAACAATTTGCTTTTCTTCAAAACAATACAAAACTGGTACGCTAATATACACAATATCGGAGATGAATTGATTTGTGCTCAAAACATTTTATTCTCAATAAAACTATAGTTGTAAAGTTATTTTAATTAGTGCTTATTCAGATAATATAACATGTTTCGAGGTCTTCTTTGATCCCATCATCAGATATAAATTAAAATTTTTAAAAAGTCATGAACTAACTAAAATTGAAGGGGAGAATAAATTGGTTTATTATTTATAACTGTGATGTAGTGAAACAAGACCCCGAAATATGTTATATAATCTGAATAAATCGTAATTCAAATAACTTTACATCTATAATTTTATTGAGAATAGAAGGCTTTGAGCACAAACCAATCCATCACCTTTATTCATCATTCTCAATTTAGAGCATGGAGGGACATGAATTTACTATTTTAGTATACACGGTGTTTAAAATGTGTCACGGTAATTTCTTGACTACCGTGTCAATTTTGTTTATTTTGAATTTTTGACAATTTTTAGGTAAGGATATTTAAGGTATCAATAATCTGTCACGCTAATTTTTGCAT
>JAHWXV010139495.1:0-18532 GCA_024586415.1 Phrixothrix hirtus
TATATATACATATATATATATATATATATATATATATATAGGAACGTTATGTTTTTGAAACATCATAGCAACCACATCTAAACTTGTAGAAATCTCAGTAGCTGTCATTTGTTTTTAGTATACTTTGACAATTCATCATGACAAAATACACACATCAACAACATTTGGTTATTGTCCAAAAATTTTATTAAATAATCGTTCTTTTATTCAAACTCAACGTGATTTTTGTGAAGATTTTGGTTCACATAATCCCCCTTCTGTGCTTGCTATTCGTCGAATCGTTCAAAAATTCGAAACAAATTTCACTTTACACGGTACCAAAACACCAACATGACCATGAAACGCAAGAAACCAAGAGAATATTGATTCTGTAAGTGCCAGTGTTACAGAAGATGCAAATCTGCCGATAAATCGACGTGCTGAAGAATTTAGCCTTCCAGGGATGACAACTTGGCGTATTTTGAGAAAAGATTTGGGTTTACATCCATATAAGATTGGGATGACCCAATAATTGAAGCCGCGTCAACAACATAAGCGTTGTGTGTTTGCTGGTTGAGTTTTAGAGCAACTTGAAGTTGTTGCTGATTTTTCCAAAAAACTTATCTGTGCAGGTTAAGCCCATTTTTGGTTAAATGGTTTTGTTAACAAGCACAATTGTCGTTTTTGGTGTGAAAACAATCCACTACAGATTCACAAGAAGTTTTTGCATCCAGGAACATTTACTGTTTGGTGTGGTTTATGGCATAGTAGCATCTTCGGACCTTATTTTTGTAAAGATACAAATGAAAATGCAGTAACAGTGACTGGTGAGCGTTATCGATCAATGTTAATGGATTTTTGTGAACAAAATTGGATTAAATGAAGTTTGCAAGACATGTTATTTCAACACGATGGTGCAACACCACATGTTGCCAATGACACTATAGAGTTATTGAGAGAAAAGTTTATTGAGTCTGTTATTTCCAGAAATGCAACTGTTAATTGGCCTCCAAGTAGTTGTGATTTAACGTCTTTGAACTTCTTTTTGTGGAGTTATCTAAAGTCGTTGGTCTATGCCAACCTCCAACTATCGACGCTTTGAAATAGAACATCGAACGCTGCATTGATAACATTGCACCTGATTTATTCCAAAAAGTTATCGAAAATTGGGTTCGTCGAATTCAATCATGCAAACGAAGCCGAGGTGGATATTTGAATAATGTGTTATTCAAAACATAATTGTCATAAGTTGTAGTATAAAACGAAGAAAAAGTTTTGCTTTTGGCTCAAACATTTTGTGTTTCATTTAATGTAAAAACATATCATTCCTATTGGGAAACCCTGTACAATTATTATGACATTAATGGCAACACAACTAAAACAACAAGGTTAAATAAAAGCATTGTAACATAATTTTAAAATATTAAAATGTATAATCAACAAAAATTTTATTTGCAAACATTAAACAAAAAGGAATAACTGCTACTTAGAGAATTTGTGTCAGATTTGAAATTTAATACTTTATCAATTTTTTTAATATAAAACATTTCCAAAAAATAATCTTTCTTCGTAATTAATACAGAAATATAAAATTTGAACATAATTAAAATCGATTCTATGATCAAGTTCATTGCAATGAATTGCAAGAGCGCATCTTGTTTTCTTAAGCTTGCAATCGCTTCCATAAAAAGCCATTTGTGTATTAAGTCACGTAGATGTTTGCCCAAAATAACTAATATCACATAATAACCAACGCGTAAACGTTTGTTTGGCTTATTTTTCAACTTCAGTTATCAATGCAGCCATTACTAGTCCTATGGGAATCTGAAATAGAAATATAAATGGTTACTTTAATTTTTATGATCTTAGAAAGTTTTAGTCAGATTCGTAACACGCTTTTTAAAGATGCAGGTAGTGGGGACGTAAATATTAACTTAGAAAGTAACACTAAAGTCTATGAAAATGATTTTAGTTTGTCAACGAGACAACGGATTCAGGCTATGAAAGCAGTACACTTCGTTTCTACATAATTGAAGGCAAAATGAAAAGGTTACGAGGATTTGACATTGTAATAAGAAATTTATTCGCAAAAGATTTAAACTATAACGTTTTTTCCGTTTCCCAACTGGTATTGTTTCTACCGCCAGTCTCGAAGGAATTTTGGAAATATGACATTTCCTTTTTAATAATAGCTTGCTCGGCAGTATCGTTTTTTGTACAAGTCACAACATAAGTTGCATTTAACTTAACTGTCTTCGGGCCCCTGTGTTTTATATAACTGCCTAGTGTCTTATTTGCTAGCTACTTTTATAAAATATGAAACCGAAGAATAATTCATTATATCTACTATATATGTATTTCTATTTGCAGACGAGGTGCTTGCCTAGCAGATTTTATTTAGAAGTATGCTATGCATTTATGTTCTATGAATTTATGATACAATTACCTAAATTTAGTAGGTTAAGCACAATTGTTAGTATAACTCGAAGATGACATACATTATTCTTGTTTATTTTAAAATAATGGGATGTGCCTGAACAACTAATTTCCTTGTTAATTATGGATATATCAATTAATTAGTGAGGTCCTGTTAGAAATCTCCGTCAGAATTATTTCATAAGGTAGAATAATTGGATGGGAATTTGGTTTACATCAAAATCGCGCGTTACATACAACAGAATTCGACCTGATTTGTTATATAAGACTAGGTACTCCAGATAGAAGTGTTATTGTTATCTTATTGCAAACGCGTTTCGAAAAGAAATGCGAAAGTTTTTCCAACTGCGTCATAGATGCGCGCTACAATGGAAGAAGTGGAATTTAGATGGACACTAGTTTAAAGTTTAGCTAGTATAAAAAGGGGTATGATAAACTGAATCAATTGTTTTTTACCGACATTAAAGTAAAGTAGGTTACAGACTTAAAATTATTCGTACTTGGCATTAGTTGTGTGTTACCTGGTGCGTGGTTACTTTGCATTCCATTATTTCCATATGTATGTGATATTTAGTCAAGTAAAATGTATGTCATAGACGGTCACATGCCAATGAAGTAAATAAAGTAATTTAATTAGTACTTCTAAAAACTTAGTTTTTATTTTAATAATTACTTATAGTGACACGTTTCGCTTTTAAGCATTTAATAGGTGTGATAACATCTTCAGAACTTGATAAATTAACTGGCGAGTCTCACAGTGTACTATGTTATTCGATGGTATAACCATTATTCAAATTAGTTTGAGTTGTGTGAAACATATGGGTAGGCTGCAATGAGTGAAGGGAAAATGGCGGGATGATATTGTGCGTTTCACAAATGCGAGCGATGAAACGATGATTTTTGGAGTGCGTTGCTGGGAAAGTGAGAGAAAATCGGAGTTTTCCGGTTAGCGATCTGTCTATGACATTTCTATAGGTTTCATGTGTAACATATTTCGAATTGTAATTGAGAATTTGGGCTATCACAAAATTTGTGGACGATGGGTGCCGAAAATATTGATAGAGGCGCACAAGGAACATGGGATTACAGCAACACGTATTTTGGTGTACCGTTTTAGCCCAGATAGAGACCAATTTTCTCCAAGCACTCACGTAGAACGAAACATGGATTACTTACGAGAATCCAGGGACAAAATAACATTCAGTATAGGGGCATCATTCCTGTTCACCCAAATTCAAATGTGTAAGCAGCTACAGCCGTAAAGAAAATCATGACGACGGCCTCTGGGAGTAGAAGAACTTGCTATTGCTGAGTTCGCAGAGTCTGCAATAACAATCACAGCGTCAGTCTATTGTGACACACCCTTAAAACTGCTCTTTGCCATTCAAAACCGTCGACGAAGAAGGCTGGGTGAACGTCACGATCTTGCACGTATACAGCAGGTCGTACAGCCGATGTTACTCGAAAGTTTAAATGAGAGATTTTTCATCATCCCACGTATAGTTCAGATCTCGCATCAAGGGAATATCAATTGTTCCGACATATGAAGACATGCGTTGCGTCTCAACACTTTAGAGAATCTGATAAGGGACAAACTGTGATTTGAAGCTGTATGGAATTCCACGCGGCGGGCTTCTATGCGAAGAGTTTTAAAATACCGCAGTGGTGAATATACAAAGAAATTATGTCAGGATGTATGTCTTTGAGAGAACTATTAAGTCACCTTCTCTTTCGTTCTTCTTTCATACCCTAGCGAACTCTATTTTTAAAACGCATCTCATGCGTCTGAATGGGATGAAATATTAATAAAAGGACAGAAATCCTACACAAGCCAGCACAAGGGTTAGCAAGCGCCAGACTTTGTATAAAATTTATTTGTTCAGCAATTTTTAACACTAGCAATGAATGTGGTACACTTAATGAAAAAAAGAAAAATAGCCTTGAAGATTATAATCCTTAAAAATATTTATTTTTATATTTGTTAATTTATATTTCTATAAAATTGTTCTGATGCTTTATTTATTTAACGGCGTATACTACCTTGTTTGTATTTACTTATTTGAAGTATTATTTTATATTAACAATATTATCAAATTAGATTAATATTTTTTTATAAAATCGTAAATTTTGTTTACTGAAAATTCGTCTTTTCATAACTTTTCTGTATTCATACAATGTAGGTGTAAATACATTTTCTAATAAACTGGCGCACGACAAGAACATTTAAATATTAAAAGGATTCAACCCAGAATTAAACAAAGATTTTACAGAAATTATTTCAGCCATTACCGATTATTTATATGCATTTTAGGACGGCCTATTCTGTATTAAAACGATCATTAATATTTATGGGAATTGTAAAATACGAGTAATTAAGTAGAAGTAGTTGTAAGTTCAAACAAATCATTCGGTGAGAAATTTATAGGTTAAACTATACTTCCTTGTTGCTTAACTTGTTAACGTGGACTTCAGTTTACATCCTCTCTTTAATAACTTCCTTAAATTACAAACAAATCTATCACGTTATAACTGTAGAAAAGCATATGGGTACTGCAAAATGGGAAACTGTTATAACAAACTTTAGCTACAACCATGAAAAAGGTGCGCTTATGATATCTTTTAATTCTGGAAACAGGAAAATAGTAATAAAGTTTACTCTTAAATACAAACTGGGGGATTTTTACGTTTTACTTCGTGTTTCTAAATTTAGATATAAAACTTTATGAATCCATAAACCCAGAATATTATGGTTATAAAGCTCTGAAGAGTTTGAAATTATTTCGTGTGTTTTTAAACTTAAATTACTACACACCTTGATAATCGTAAAGTACAATTTTCAAGTGCCACATATATTTAACATTTTTTAATTGAACATTTTATAGCGTTTAGAGCGATGAACAACGCATTAGTAGAATAATAAATTTTTCTAAGCGGAGGAGGCGGATGAAGATAATTCGGAAATAGGTCACGGAATGGCCATAATTTAGTAAATATCCACTATATGAGAAGGGTTGTTTTTAGTATAGCTACAAAATGGGAGAACCAACTGTATTTATATTGAAAAACTAGGTTAGCTAAGAAGACTTATAAAAAACTTGGAGATTGATTTCGAAATCCGTTGCGAAATGCCTCGAATGCGGTCTCTTAGAAAAGTAGCCATAAATTTTTATACGGTTTGTGTCGGCGTGCGTCGACTACAAAACATAACGATAAATTTCAAACATGATACTATATTCTAATGGTGTAAAGTTAATACTCCATATGCAATATTTTACGATAAATATTCAAACTGTCTTCAAAAATATGTTTATATTAAATCAAGCACTGATTTAGAATCTGAAGTTTCGAAAATATAAGTATTTTAATATTTAAAAGAATTTAGGAAAGTATTCGCAACACGATATCCTTATATAGAACAATCCACCCTTCACTCATCCTCAATTTTCTCCTTTCATATATTTTATATTAAAACGTCGCGGCGCGTAGCTGCCGAACTTAAGGAGGTCGAGTGAAAAGCTCGTTATTTTTAACAGCGCCGCTTCACCCTGTATTACATTATGCATTCTAATAGAAATTATAATTTATGTATAGTGATAGTTTCTGTATACGGAGCATAAAACAAATTCTCTTCCAATTAATGTCCTATTCTTTTCAAAAAACCTTTTAATCCCTACTATGAGTACTCACTAATAATTACGTTTGGTAGAATAATATTGAAATGGAAAAAGCCATACTAAATTATAAGCATGGTTTTAATTGATTTAGTTAATAATAAATTACAAAGCAATCACAAACAGAATAATCTGCATTGCGTTATTCCAAAGTATCAATCTACTATTAATGTTAATCGATGACAGTATTTTAATTGACTACTTGCCGTTCATTAACGGCTCTGCAGTTACTGCATTTTAAAATAAAATTTCATATATCATATTTCAGGACAATAATAATAGAATGGAAGGTATAAATTAGCTTAAAATAAACTATATTTCATGTTAGTCGTATCTGCGAAATATATGCGTATCGATTTGATTTTATTTACTAAACATTGCGCGTTCATTTGGTTAACATACACATTAATTTAGGGTAATATAAAATGTTTATTATTTAGTAACAAAATAATATCCCGTATGTGCTAATGAAAATTCATAAAATTCCTTAAAAGTATCTTGAAATTAGGCGATAGAAATTAATCAAACTTACCGCATTGACGGCTGTCATGTCTTTTGATGCGGGTTCCGACTCTGTTAAGCTGTCACTCTGTAATAAAATCTAGAATTAATTTTTGGAAGAAAAATGTTTATAAAATTCTTTTACAGAAATAAAGCAACGATAAAAACTGCCATATTGTCATTAAAATGTTTGATTTATTATGAACTAAGCATCTTCGTTGGCGCAGATCCTTTTTTAACAAATATTGCAGTAATTAATTAAAAAGTTGAAGAGTATTGTAAAGTATTAAATATAACTAGATCTAAAGTTAGAGTTATAAACTAACACTAAAGACTTACATTATAGAAACTTTATTTTAAAAAGTTATAAACGCTTAGAAAAGCGGAGCTGTTAATATCAATAGTGGGAAAATGATTGGAAGCACTCATTGAGTGAGTGAGTAATGTATTATGGCCCCGTAAATCTAATCAATATCTCTTAGAATCATAAGTGATTTATGTTTGTCTTAATTTTTTTAATCTTATAGTAATGCCTAAAATAGCGGTTCTGATGAAGAAAATTCAAGTTGTCTCATTCAAAATTGTTAAAAATGTATTTGACTTATTCAATTGAAATAAAACTCACATTTTAATATTTACAAGTTTTCCTTAGTTACTTATCACGGCGATGACTTTCGGAGCTCTAAATAGAAACTAAGCTGTGCCGTTTCGACGTGCCTTTAAACCTAACTCAACATAACTTAATGCAACTATTCACTTTAAAACTCCAGGCGTCTTTACAGCATTTTTGTTAACTAACAAGTACAATCTTTAAAAAATTTTTTGTTATTTATTTTTTGGAACTTCTGATAAAGTATACGTAGGCCCGGTATTTTAATTATAGCTTAAGCTTCAGCTTACTTAAGCGATACTTTACTGCTGTGAAAATGATTGTTGCTACAATGACTTCTATAGACACAGAGTAATGTTTAAGTAAGCTACAGCTTAAGCTAATATTGAAATACTGGACCCTAGACATACATATGCACTAATTACATCGATATCATTATCACAAAGCCATATTTGGTCTATCTACTATTTACAAATTTTCTTCGCTATATTTAATAAAATTTATAATTTCTGTCGTATATCATGCAATAGTATAAGCTCCCAAACAAACTTTAGACAGCCAAGAAAGTAACGGTTTATAGATAAAATATAGATAATAATAATAATAATTTGTAGTGATTTTAAAATTTCATTTACTACTTAATATATGTAAATACACGTTAGAATATTACTTTCGCCCGGAAACAAGAATGAACGGACAGTGGGAATTTACCATAACTGATTGTCGAGAAACGGTTTGTTGTGTCATGTAAAATTTTCTTTAAATTATATGAAATAAAATCATTCCAAAAATTAATGCCAATATTAATTCTTTAATTTCGTATTTCTCAGTTAACATAAACAGAGTTATAGATAATTTTGTTTGGACAATGATAGTTTTAAATTGAACTCTACTGTAATTACAACTTTTTAACTTTTTTGCCTGTATTTGTCGAAGTTTATGTATAGACTTGCAAATAATTTTAATAGTTTGTTTTGCTGAAACTTTTATTTACCTTTGGGGTGGTCAAGATGCTTTGGTTCATTAATTATAAACCAAAAATTAGTTAAATGCAAAATTTATGATTTACAAATTAATATGGGACAAATTTTCCTGAGAAAACTTGCTAATAAGCTATAGCCAACGTTACAAAGGGTAATTTTGATATAACAGGGTACTGTAATCGCTAGGTTGTCATGAGCATAAACGCTTGCCATTAAAAAGAAATACGTTCCTGATTAATCAATACCTAAATTAAGATTTAATTATAATGTTCGCAATTAGTCGCTGTAGTTAAATCGACATAATGTTGGAACCCTTGTAAATTAATGCAAAATCCCATAAGACCCAATATTAGAGAATAATTCAAAGATTTATATTTCGATTTTCTAATAACATGTGTAATTTTAGAAACAGGAAGACGTTGAAACCCCCGTGAATTTAATACAAAATCACATAAGAACCAACATTACAAAAGTTAAATAAATTTAAATTTAAATTCTAAAAAGATTGTATGTATAATAGTATATAATGGTGTTTTAAACCTAAACCAGGTAGTTTCTCAAATAATAGAACAACGGACAGTTAGGAACTAACAAGCTTTGGCAAGGGTGACAGCTACATCCTCGGGGTGAACATAAAAATTTCACAGTGGGTGAAGTAAACTAAAGATCGAAGTGCCAAGACGATTTCTGCGTAATAAAAGAAGGGTTCTGGAATTATAAAATATAAAAAACCTAAAAGAGTCACTGAAAAATGAATTTTCTCCAACTTGAGGCATCGCACGGAAGATTGTACACAGTGTTAAAGTACCCGCAGAAAAACCACCGATTTTCGAACGTTCTCAGACTAGTCACGCAGAAAGTTTAGTTTAAAATGCAGTTTTCTGACTTGTCAAACCAATCAGGAGAGGAAATCTCCAGAAATTGATAAAAAGTCTTGGATCACAAATATCCATCACCTTTTTCGTGCAGGTAATAGCATAACCTACAACACTACTGCAAGCGGAAAGATCAACGTTACTTTGCCAAGTAATTCAGATTGCTAAGTAGATTAGGTACTTTCACAGAATACACAGATAAAATTCTAAAATGAAGTGATCTACAGTACGAAGTCTTTAAAACGATTACTAAAGCGAATATAATAAAATTTAAAAATTGTTCGGGAGTGTACTGCGTCTAACAACGCAATTTAAAAGTGGTTTGAAAGCAAGGAAGACTATAACAAAGATCTGCAGTATAAACAGCGCTAGTACCTAAAGCTTTAAAACGACACAACGTGAATTCAGCGTGGAAAGCACTCCCGGTCCAGAGCGAAGAATATTCACACCTCTACAAACAATAAATTTGAGGTACACGTATTATTTACTCCAAAATAATATAAACAAGTTTAAAGTAAGTGAGAATTTATTAAAACATATATAAAATCCAACTAGAAGAAAATTTTTAGATTTTAAATTTTCAACTTAGTTTACTTTAAAATTAAAGTTCTTTTACGATTTGAAATTAACCTGAGATGCATTCCAGCCATGAGAATCTAGTTGTTTATATTTAGTGTGACCTAGATTGGAATCGCATTTTCGTTTAGGTGGGGACTTACACAATAAATAAAATTACTAACGGGTTTATATTCTAACTTTCAGGTAAAATGACGAAACTGTAAAACTACTGTTCTGCAAAAGGGGTCCTTGATCACTAACAATTCCTTTAAAATTACGTCAGTTACCCAAAAGTACAACCAGTTCATGTTTTAATTAAGTAATTAATTAATTTTTAAATAAGCATTACTGAATCTACCAAAGGAACCATTAGCAATTAGCAACTGTTCAAATTAACTTATGCCGCAGTGAAGTAATAACGACTATTGCATGAAAAGATACCATAACCAAATTACGTTGGGTTCAATATATATTATATAAATGTATTTGTAAACCAGATTCGTCTCTAAAGATTTGAAACTGCAAAATAAATTACACATGTTTAATAGCCAGACGAGTAACGGGTAACAAACAACACAATTTTCAGTAAAAGTTAGCAAAGCAGCCATTTTGATTAATTTTCAATGTTTGTCAATAAATATATTAATACCAGCTTCATGGGTAACTAATTCAAGTATTCATTAGTAGGTTGTCAGAATTTTTCTTGGCATTTTCAGATCTTAAGGGTTTGAGTTTTTATAAAAACGATGATTGTCATGAACACTTGAGAGATTATTAGTTTTTTAATAGAAATGAGTTAATTGATACTTGTCAAGATATAGAATGTGTTTTAAGGGTTTTGAATCCTTGTGTTCTGTGAGGGCCACTGGAAATTCGCGCTTCGCGGAGTAGTAATTTCGATGGTGATGCTGGATGTGTCAGCGAAGGTTAAGATCAGAACTGACGTTAGCACCGCACATGCAGGGGAGTCGTCAAATTAAATTCGAGGAAGTTAGTAGAGTGTACATTTCCGTGGAATTGTGTCAACGTGTAAATCAATCCGGCTCACTAACTTTTGTTTGCAGGTCCACGAACGCCACCATAAGTGACTCGTTGGTTCGTGACAGACCCTATCTGAAAGCCCAGAGATATTAAGACGACGCCGAATGTGGTAAAATCTCCGTGTGTGGGTGAGATGAAATGAAGCGTGATAACCGCTTTTTCGAAGTACTGTCCCTGCCGATTAATATATTTCTTGTCATTGTGTGTATGAATCATCCTCTTTTGTAATAAACAGAACGCCTTCAAGTAGTAGATCCATTTGCGTGTAGGGCGCTCAAGAGATACCTGTAATTTTGACACACTCATGGCTGTAACCATCGATGACGCCTCCCAACTGTAGTAGACCACTTGCTAGATTTAAGTTTGATTAATAATTGCACTGTATAACGCCAACTTCCTTTAACTTTTAACTACGAATCCCTGGGCTAAACCCTATCTATTCGTCGCAGCTAAGAGCAGGTCATATATTGTACAATTAAATGCTTGCTTTGAGTTTACGTAGCCTTAAGAGTTATAATTGATACCTAGAAGTTCGTGAAGGTTTCAGAGCGACCTCCCACACCTGCCTTTCGATAGATGATACATTGGCACCGCTGTAAGGTGTTGGTTCTGATAGTTAGGTAACCAAACTACTTCCCCCCCGTTGACGCATGAGTCCAATTCCGTCTAGTTGGTCTTCGACCTGGTGTCCCCTCTTTCGTCGCCCGTGACAGTGGCGCCTCTAAATGCAACCCCGCTTCTTGTGTACTGCCGGAATTTGCTCGTTAAAATTTTTCGTTCGCAGGACAACAACGCGTTCATAAGCGACTTCTATCAGTGCCCTAGAACCCGCATCTCGTACTGCGGTGGTTGGCCTGGCTCGCTTAGAATGTTGTCGTCGTCCTGGGAACGTTGGTCTGTAGTTCACGACGAATTGGACCTTAAAAAGCTTTCGCAATTAAGTAAACGTTATACGAAAATATGTCTTATAAATTGTATTGTATAACGAACATGATTAAAGATATTTAACCTTAGGTGTAATTTGTACGAAGATCTTCAAAATTAGATAGGAATTTGTATAGTTAAAGTAGAAACTATACATTAATTTATTGATAACGTTTCTTGACATTAAACATAATCAATATAAATAAAGTTATGTATAATTTAATTTTTTTGATATTTTAACTGGAATTGTTGAAATTGCTTTAGCATTTTTCTAACTTAAACATATAAAGCGTTAGAAATTTAATAATTCCTAAAGCAGAGGAAAAATTATTGACCTCATTATGAACTAAATTATCTGAAGCCATTTAGACCTACTTCAGATAAATTGCCATATAAATAACTACTAAATAAAAATTTTCTATTTCTCTTAGCCTTTGTAGCACCGATAAAATTTAGCGCATACAAATGGATATCTTCTAAACTACATAAAAAGAAATTATCTGTGCAAAAGAAATAGTTTGTCCAATTCAGTATTTATTAGAAACGTTACATAATATATAAAAGCAAAAAAAAGTTCTTAAGTTTTTCCAAAATTTGAAACAGATTCGTCGCTTTTAGAAGAGGTTCAAATTGAAGTACCAAATCTACAATTCAAGTGTACGACTGAAACTTTTCGCTATAGATTGTGAGAATCCCTTGAAGTACCAGTCGTTTATCTTCAACAGATCTTGGCCAAAATTTGCGCATATGGTCCAGGATATATAGTATTACGAAATTAAAGGGAATTTTCCATTATTTTTATTTGAAGAGTTTGTTTGATCTACGTAATTACATTGTATTAAATCTCAGTTCAAAAGAAGGAAGCTGTTCCTAAGGGGAACTTTGAAGTGGTTGGACTAGTAGAAGTCTCCAGAAGATGAGCTTCGAAAAGCTTCACACCGAAATAGGAACCTTGGACTAGCTTCAACGTCTCCCGTTGTTCTCGGCAGATAGCCGTATTGGCATTGGCATTCCAGAATGAAGCTCGTGAATTTCTTAAGCAGAATGGAAGTACATTCGCGTCATTCCATGAGAGACTTTTGGAAGACTTCAATTCCTGGCTTCTCAGAGGTGTCCCATCGACAATTTCCACACCTAAATGGGTACTTCTAGATCGCCAACGAGATCCTATGCTGTGTGGGAGAATAACTTCTGGGGATCAAGATAAGCAGCACGTAGATTGTGAACATCCAGTGTGACAACCTATGCTGTTGATTTTGTATATAGTCACGACTTTCACATAACTTATGGCACCTTTAGCTAAAAATTTTATATCCTGTATAAATAATTTCATCGGACATTTATTATATAAGATTCAAAAAACCTTTCCAGATTAATTTTAGATGTAGTAATCACGTCCAGTTAGTTGAATTGTATGACCAAATAGCAGGCGGTTTGAATTTATGACAATTATTACGTTACTAAACACTAATAAACAACTTAGGTATATACATAATAATAGACGTTTATTATAAAATACTTATTTGAAGACAGCAGAATTTTTTTGTACAACATATTTCAACTATGTAACTAAATTGTAAATAAATTTTTCATTTGATTTTATTGAATTACTGGTTTTTATTTTCGTGGTTTATGGAGCTGTTCTACCTATTTATCTAGATGATACTAGTGAGCTGTGCACCGATTTTAATGTAGAATAGCCTATATTAGATGTAATAAGGAATCCAAAAGGATGACAAAGTGGTCAATTGGTGGCACCGAAACAACGTATTAATAGCCTATCAACATCGCTAATCAATAAAATCGACTAGAGTGCTGCTCTGTTCAGCTCACAGCAACGTTATTAGAATGGCTTATCCATATTTAAAGCTTAATGGTATATAACACATAGTTCGGAATTGTTTATAGTAAAATTTAGTGATATAATTGAAGTAAATCCAAATTCTCATTTACAAATGGTGTTAAAATCAACTAAAAATTAATAACTGTCGGTAAATAGAATTTGAGTAACGTAAAGTAACTTGAGTTAAAGGTTCAGCTAATCAAAATGAAACTGTAATATCCATTAATTGCAATACCGCATGGTATGCATTCACATATTCTTACCCAACATCTAACGAATATCACAAAACATTTACAATTACCACTACAGATGGGATCCAAAATTTTTCGACCTACGAATTTATGTAAATACAACATGTATGTTATTTTTAGATATTTACTGCTAATGCTAGTAACGAACGCAATTAGGGATTAGTATATGTGAATTATACATTATACAATTTTACCTAAAGTAATGCGCATTTATCGATTATCCATTACTGACAAACAGTATTTATGAAAAGTTCAATGAATCTATGTTACCTTCATAGATTATTTACTATTTATGTCACAATTGCTTAAATGAGTGAGAATGTAAAATTCGTGTTATATTTTATGAACAGGATGATAGAAGTAGCTTCATAAACTACTTTTAAAGTCGCAATACTGATCACGATTATCAGCAATTTTCTAATAAATCGTTGATTTGGTAGAACCAATAATGATAAATATTTATGTACAAACTCTGAAAGGCTACTAAAAAGATAACATGACGTTATTGTCAGTTAAGATGTCAATGGCAAGCGAATTGTTTTGAAGTAAATGTTAACACAAATTTAAAGATTGTTTTGAATGTTCATAAATAATTAAGGAAATTGTTACAATAACATAGCGTTTGGCTTACGTTCATTATAGAATTGATTAGTACACATTTATCGTTCTCCCTGTTACCTTTTATTAATGTACATAGATCATTTTCATTACTAAGGCAAATTTGTATGTAATATTTATTCGCTTCAATTTAGTTGCTTTTTCTGGAAATGTCCATTCTATGTTTATTCCTTTTTTTTAAATTGTCTAATTTATTAGAGACAATACAATAACAGATACTTATAAATAGGCCTATATGTATTATTCACTTTATGAATTTGATAATTTAAAATATATAGGAATATAGATTATATCATAGGTTGTCCGAATAAATTATTAAACGAAATTACATTAAATTTATAGTTGTGTTTGAAAACTGATAACAATTCTGGAGATAGACAGCATGTGACCGATCATTTTGTACAATTCGACGCTTGTACCATAGCCAGAAATGCTTAGTTAACCTGTTCTGCGATGCTGCTGTAGAATTATTGAGGTTTTCGTTAGGAAGAGCGATTACTGTATGGGCAGAGTTTTATTGGAACAAAATAGAATCCTTTTATCAAGGTTTGGTGACCCCATCCAAGCCTATGGGATTTTCCAGGCATTGATTTCCTATCATGCTTTGCCCACACTTCATTACAATGTTAGCGAAAATTTGACCATCTTGTGTAATGGCGGACCTTCAGTTTGGTAGCAACTTTTAACTTTAGAATGATTTTTGGATTCTGTAGGTGCTACGTTGCCAGAAGGAATAGTTATCTGATAGACCCTCTTACATGAGGGTATATATTTTGTTCGTTTTTGTGCTAACCACAACAGTGACTTTTAAATTTTATATGTAATCAAGATTAACCTAGTCCAATTAAGAATATAATTGCCCTGATGATGGTTCAAAATTAAATAAACCGAAACGGATGTAATTAAAAAAATGATGGGAACTTTTGCTTTGCATTTTCCTCAATATATTATATACAATTTCCAATTTGATAAATATGGATTTCACAAGATATATAAAATGCTTATTATTGCCAAATTACTTTATAAATTTAAATTAGATTATGTATTATCTAAATTGGTCCTATAATTGCTTATGTTATAGGACGTCATCACTATTATTATTATTACTATCAGTATGATTATTATTATTACTATTATTATTATTACATTTTATAATATTTATGAGCAACAACTGATTTCGTCTTTAGCTTGATGGTGTCTAAGTCAATTGGTACTATTAAATTTTCTTAATTAAATCGGTAGTCCTAAGAAACTTAAAATTTTTTTTGCTCGTGTGTTGGTCATTGGCTAGAGATAAAATCAAGTTTAATACGACTTGCATCATATAATTGACAATGTAGCGGAATATGTTCCATTGTTTGTTACGCCTGACAATTATTGAATTTTGGTGGGCGTTGTCCTAACAGTATGCCCAATTCGTAGTCTGGTAAGGACTCTTTGTCCTTTTCTACAATGAAAATTAGGTAGTTTTCAAGGGTTTATATCCTGTTTGATATCCCTTAACTTTGCCTTAATAATATACCATTCTTCTTACCTGTTAGGTAGTTTTATTGTGTAAATATATTTTTACATCTTTTTGCATACTGAATGTTTTCTTTGTCCCAACATGTTGCTAGTTTGGCTGGTGCATTTACAAGCTCGTTGTCAAGTATGCTGACGTGACTTGGTATCCATTTTTCATTAACCAATCGGTTCGTGGTAGGATTGCTTGAACTAGTGGATCTGGGTTGTTAACGCCAATTATTCTCTGAAACACGCTTAGGAAATCTAAACGAATGACAGCCCTCGTGCTGCTATTATTTCTACAGTAATCAATGGCTTTTAAAATTGCAAATAATTCAGCATTATAAATGCTCGCCATACGTGAAAGGGTCCAGCTATATGTGCTTCTACCAACATAAATGGCACAGTAGTCACTGTAAGTGTTTGTAATCGTAAAGAATTCCACTTTCATCATCCTATAATTCGCCTCACATTTTTGATATTGTATCCCTTCAACGTGAAGCTTTGGAGACGGTAAACACCAAGGAGAAACTTCATATGGTAAAAATTTTCGCACTTTTGGAAGGACTATGTTAAGATTGTTCAGCGGCTAGAGAGTTTAGTATCAACTGGTTTCGTATTTGTAGGGCGGGTACTATAAGTTAAATTATGTGCTTCATCGTAAACTTTCGGGAAATTTGACTAAGGTGTTTAGGCCTAGATCTTACTGGTGTAGCTCAATAAGAAGTATTGTCTGCTAAATTCTAAGGAAGAAATTCCCGATTCTTTATGTGAGCTTGCGCGAAATGCTCCTATTGCTTATCTTAAGCCAGTCTCGTCGATTCTGTCAAGTATCTGCAGGTGTGACTTCTGAACTGAGGAGTAGACTATAAAGTTATAATCTAGCTTTCATAATACCATGATTTTATAAATTCGTAGATGTAGTTCTCTGTCAGTGCCCCCTTAATGTTTGGTATTGATTTTAGGAGATTTAATGTTTTTTAACATTTCAGTGCGGTATTCCTAATGTGGGCCACACAAAACAATTTACTATCAAATGTAAAATCTAAAAATTTTGTTTCGATAGTACATTGTAATTAGCGATTTTATAAATTTTTTTCGGGATTACAGTGTGACTTCGCCTTGGACATTCGAAAACCACTAAATTTCGCCTTTTGTTGAATACTGTTCACCGCACTTTGAACATTGCATTTCATTGCTTCCATCGTTTCCGCCGAGTAAAATATTGTGAGAACATCTACGTACAGGAACCGTTCACTCTTGTTATTTAGTGTAGAAAGCAGATTATGAATTGCTATAGAGAAAAAAACTACTGGTGAACCTCCATTTTCTAGGTGTCGAGGTTTTGCACCCGAAAACAAGGATTACGAACAAAAGTTTTGATGAAAATTGGCTAATGTTCTATTGCCAATCGTTCTAATGAGTTTGTGCCGCAAATAGATAATATCTGTTGAGAAATCAATGCTGTATAGCAACCCATTTGTGGCTCAGAAATCAGGTTGTGTTTTTCTAGGTACCATATTAACCCGGTACTCATCATCTTTTCTAATAGCTTGCTTAGACAATGCCAGAAATAGATCTGTAACTATTGACTAACTTAGCATATTTTTCTTCCTTTAACAGAGGAGTAATAATTACTTCCTTGCCAAATTGGTTATAGAAGTCCTTTATCCATATTTTATTCGTTGTACTAGCTATTCTTTTCCATAACTAGGCAACCGCATAATCATTTCGTATGGAATTCTATCAACTCCCATGGTGGAACTTTTGGCTTTCTCTAATACTGATTGGAATATTTTCGTGGACAATGGTTAATTATATGACGAACCATTTGCTTCGTTAAATGTAATTTCTTTTCTTTCTTTATAGCTAAGAAAAGCTGGGAAGCAGTTTGCAGAGCTACTAATTTGCATAAAGTGATCTGCAAACGCTTCATTATTATTATAGCTATTATTATTACAATTATTATCACTGTTCTTATTATTGTTATTATTATTAAAATATCCAGTGTTATTTCAACTTTTTAGATGCTGCTAATGGGCGAGGGTTCTCAATAAATGCCATTTATGATAACAAAAACAAAGACGTGTTCAAAGGTGTTTTGAAGCAAATGGCGAACATTTTTAGCGATTTTTGTACAGTTCTGCTTAAATATTTAGTAAAATACTATATTACGCTTTGCTTCAATGTTGTTGATTTTTAGGTTACGGTAAATTGATGAAAATCACACTTGCACAAGCATCACTTTCTTAGCTGTGTTTAAAGGATTCCCGGAAATTTTGTAATGCTCTAAGCCTATCCTAATTAGAAATTTTAAATATAAGTACAGTCGAACGTCTATATAACGACGTCGCTAAATCCTGAAAAAAAATTCGCTATAGAGAAATTTCGTTATAGGGAAATGATGCCTTTTACTGCATTGCTTTAGTTCTTAATACAATCTATATTCATAATGTTTAAACATTTATATTATTTGACCTTAAAACGTTTAAATTATGGTTTAAAATTATTAAATGAGGTAATAGTTCATTAAATAATAGTAGAAATAAATGTATATAAATTTTTAATTTGAACTTGACATTTCGCCAACAAATTAGCTTATTCATAAGTAGGGGGCGGAATATATGCATTTAAATGCCGCCAAAATATGCGCATATATATGCCTGGTTTGCCTTTAAAATATGCACTTATATGCCTTTTTTTGACCAAATATGCATACTGGTATGCAATATTTTTTAA
>JAHWXV010139504.1:0-10330 GCA_024586415.1 Phrixothrix hirtus
ATAAAACTTAAAGGTGAATATTTTGAAAAACAATACAACAGTTTGTTCCAAAAAATTTGTTTTCTTTCCTAGTTTTTGTAACTACTTAAAAGGCAACCCTTGTAATATACAAGGTGTGCCAGTTGTAAAATGTAGTTTTACACGTACTACGTGATAAAGAAATTGCAGGAACTTATAAAACACTAAATGTGTTAAAGTGTATTGGTAAGCGATAGCAGATCCGGGTGTTTTGATGCGTAATATAAAACATCGTTCATATTACACTTTTAAATATTTAGGTATTAATTTTTTTATCTAATATTACATTAGGCAATATTTTTTAAAAACCGGGTAATTCTCGATGATCCGGTTGTTATATAAGGTTTCTGTATCCACGTTGCCAGCCTGGGAAAGCGGGAATAACTCTTTAATCCACTATTTTGAAAAACACAAACGTGCACCAGACATGATTCTCTTACGGGACAGATAGTTCAAAATTCACGCCCGTTATCACAGTAATACGTTACGAAAGAATTTTCATTGATCCTGTAGAGCAATTTTGATTGTTAGAAAAAGTGTCGTAAAGGTAATTATTTCGGAGTTATTGAGGGAAAGGTAATGCTTAACGCCAAATTAAGGTTTTTGTATTACAGATACCCATTAGTATCTCTGAAACTGTACATTATTTTGAGAGGCTTGTCTAGTGAGGAAAAATTACCTAATATTTGGAAACACAAATTGTAATAAGAATTAATGCCATAGGGATCCCCGTTTCGGAGATAGATACCAATATTAAAGGCGACAACATAATTTTGGTAGTATCTGCTATCACATTTTCCTAGGTGGAATAACAAAACTCATAAAAACACCTGCTAAATAACTTTTTTTTTAGTTTTAAAGATAGTTGTTAAACAAGTGTGGTTTCATTTTCTCAAATACTTCCTTATGGACACTTTTGTATCTATCGCACTTACATATACTTTTTTCATATCCATGTATTTGACGGTCGCACATAAAAAAGTAATTACTCATAGGAATGATTTTAGCAATATACGAAATCTGTCTTAGAAAAAAACGGAACTTTTGAAAAAAATAAAATGTTACTATTTTGGCAAAATTCAAGGTAGCCATCTTCTGCTTCAATGCAACGTTTTTCTCGGTAAATTAAAATGTCGAATGCATGTTTAAGTTCGTTCAAAGAGATGTCTTCTAAGATCGCTGTCGACACTTTTTGAGTGGCTTCAATATCGGTATAACGCTGTCCTTTAATCGGTAAATGTAGCTTAAAGAATAGATAGAAGTCGAATGGGGTTAAATCCGGAGAATATGATGAATGAGTGATGGTTAAAATGTCATTGATATTTAACAAACCAGTGAAAAGCGTCGAGCAATGAGATAGTCCATTGTCATGTAACAGTCGCCAGCTTCCATTTCCACGATATTGAGTGCGCCTACTACGAATACGCAACAATAAACGCTTGATAACACGGACATAATACACATCAATGAATGACTGTTTGCTCAGTTGGTACAAACTCCTTGTGCGCTATGCCTGCCGAATTATAAAAACAAGTCAACACTATCTTGACTTTTGACTTCTCCAAATGGCTTTTTTCTGGTTTGTCTTCGCTTGGATGCTTCCATTCAACTTTGACGCTTGGCCTCTGCATCATATTGAAAACACCACGCCTCATCGCCATTACAATAGAATACTTGAAGTTTTAGTTCTTTTTTGACTCTTTAACTAAGTCTTTACAATGTTGAATTCGGAGAAATTTTTGACCGTCAGTTAACTTGTGTGGCACAAACCATGCTAAAATCTTTCTTAGCCACAAATGTTTCAAAATACGATGAATTGCATCTTTGGAATCATATAATTCCATTTAGATGTACTGCAATGAATATTTCGGCTCATTTGTAATATATTCATGTACAAGTTCGATGTTACTTTTAGTAACTGAAATTCTTTGCACTAGGACTTTCGTCGTCATTTATCTCCGTACAGCAGTCCTTAGATCGACTATATCACCTGTGCACTCTCGTACGTGATAAATAATCCTGACCATGCACTTGTTTCATCAATTTAAACGTTTCAGTAAATGATTTACTGAGTTTGATACGACAGTAGATGTGTTTTCTTTGTTTGAAATTAATTTTTCGAACAATATCAAAACACACTATTCCTTTATGCCCGATTTCTCCGCTTCTAGTGATACAAATGTAATAAACTTTCGACATAACCTTATTGAAAGGTCTACCTTACCCAGACATATTTTTGTTGATAGATGGCACCACAAACATTTACTATTTTAATACAGTTCCATTTTCTCTGAAGCAAACTTCGTAAATCCGTTGGAAATATACTAGATACGTGTGTTAATCAGCAAAATAGCCGATCCAGGGATTATGCTCACATTCTCGAGCTGGCGCACTAATGAACGTTGATTCCAGACATGTTACCTTCCAGAACCACTAAAGTGATTTCCTGCATATTTAAGTGGATACAGAGACCCTGTAACGTTACACCGTTACATGTTTATTTGTATATACATTAGTAATTTAGTTGCTTTCAGTTTATTTGAATTAACAATAAAATATATTCATTTATATTTAGTTGTAGAATTTTTCAGAAAAGTGAGTGGCAACATTCATTTTCAAAAATAACTGTGACAACGTTGTAAATTTAGCAATGTGTTTGGCTAATATGCATGTCAATCTTTTGTAGAGGTTTGTGAACGGTCTCGAGGCTTTGTCTTTTTCCGGGGCGTTTATAATAAACATGTTGTATTAATAGTTTATTTAAAATATGATTTAATAAAATAAATTTAAAATAAAATGTTGGGTAAAAATGAAATTGCTTAGTGTAACATATAATCGTTTTCATTAAAATGAAAATAATTATATAGGTTTAAAAGGATTCTTTAAGATTAATTAATGATACAATATGATTGCAAACGTTTTTCAAAATTGAATTTAGTATTTAACATTCGAAAATATATATTTTTATGTATTTAAAAAAGATGTTTGGCACCTGTTAGACGTATACATAATAATAATCTGTATTGTTCAAATATTTAAAAATTCTCTTTTAAGTATCAGCAATAAAATTTGTGTACTGGAATGACTTAGCCTAACCAACCACATAAAGGAGTGCAACGATGTCTACGCAGTGTTACAAACACTCTTGTAAACTGCTTATTAGATATTTCGTACCTTCATCTAAAGGAGCTAATTCATTTTCTTGTTTGATTATTGATTAAGGTTGTTTTTGAAGCTAATTCCAAATTGTGGGTTTTCATTGTTTGCATAAATTCACTTTCATGAGTTAATTTAACAGCCATTAAAATACTATCATCAAACATTTGGTATTCTTTCTTGGAGGAAAGGGAAAGTTTTGTAATGTAATAGACATTTATTTTTCCCCAATCGAACATAATATTTTCATTAACAAATACAAACTTAATCTAGTGACCTATGAATGAGCAATGCGTGTATTTAAAACATAAATTTAAAAATTATGGAAATTATGCAAGATGCAGTGTTTCTTGAACAATTAGGAAACGAACTTTTGGATATTTTAAGTGCATGGAATCTGCAGAGCAATTCCACAAACCTGTGACACCCGATATAAGTAATTAGAAATGAATTTCAAGATAAAGGTTACTTCGTAATATAAAAAGAATATAATTTATACTAATTGAAACGACATGAACAATTCAATTGCATTACCTGAAAAGTAATGGGAGTTTGTTAAAAAGCATCATATTATTTTTAACTAAACTTTGTCAAATATTCCAAGTTTCACTGTTATCTTAATAAACGATTGCAAAATTATTAACGAACTCTTGCGTTAGTGTATAGTTTTAATTCAACTTTCTGTTGAAAACTTGTCTAAATTTAACTGTAGATCGGCATCAGCCAAAAACATTAAATAAGACTATTAAATTATGAATATCTCCTGCTAAATAAGGTGTAATATTTTGATATTTGAATCAGTATCCCAAATTATAATTTTTAAAAACGTAAAAATAGTTAAATCTATAGCTACGTCAACTGGTTGAGGTGATGCCTTTATTTATACTTAAATTTTTATTAAAATTTATTCACTATTGTTTTGAGTGTTTACTAGTAATAATGGTATGCGTCACAACAGTTGTAATATAATACTATAAAACAAATGAATTATGAAATTACAGATTACATTAGTCTATGAAGACCTACACTCGTCTAGTTTCAAAACTTTAATTGAAAATATTTCGAAAACGAAACAATTTAGAAAATAAATTTATTACCGTTTTTTGTCGCACATGGCAAGATGAATTTGTTATTGGCATAATACTACTTATTTATCAGATTTCCGTGGCCTCACAAACATACTCCTTAAATAGCAACTTATAGAATTAAATTTATGTAAAATTTTAAAGTTAGAAAGCAATGACGAATTGGAAGTTTCTTTTTTGCGCGCTTCCTCCCAACCGCAAAATCAACTTTTTAGTTTGAACGCACTTATATAGCTAATATCCTATCTAATCTTATAAAGTACATAACTTATCTCAAAAGGTTTAAGTACCTAGTCCTCGATATTCCGTAATTTTAACGATTGCATTAATAGAATTTAAGGATTGCGTTGAAAATCGATTACTCAGAGTGTTAATATGTGAATTCTATTGTATTGTTAAGGGTCGATCGTAGCAGTTCTTGATTTATTTAATTTAAAGGTTAGGTAAATGTTTAATTAGTGAGAATAGAATAAGTGTCCTAACAAAACAATTACGTTTATTTCTTTGTTTAAGGCGTCCAGGGGAGATTTCTGTTAAAAATTAAATAGACAGGAACACATACTGGTTCTATAATGTAGTGTTTTCCAGTAAGATGTGTTTTTGGTTCGTTATAATATTGGTTTTAAAATTTTGGGGAGCATTGTATTTCTTCATATTGCAATTTAATATTTCGTATTAATAAAATATTCGTGTTAGTACAAATTAAAGTCATGCATTTGTAGAAAAACAATCAGTTAATAGAATAAAGAACCGAGACAAATTGAAAGAATATGGAGCAGTAAAATTTTAAATACAGTAACTCTCAATATATATAATTACATATTCAAGGTTGTATCATTCCAAGTTCTTTTAATTTGTCTTCATCCTTCATTTTATTAATTGACTGCTTTTTAATAACTCATTATTTTCATCCCACTTAACAAGAATGTTTTATTAGATATCAAATATTAAATTATAAAATGAAGAAATATTTACACCGCTCGAAATTTTAATAATAACATTACATCCGATCAACAAATAAATGTTACTGAAATGCTACATTATAAAAGCAGGCTGTTGTACAACAAGCGATTTATTTGGCAAGAAAAAAAAATTGAATTATAAAAATTTTATCACAAATTTATATTTCGGGTCCTGTAGGACCCCCTAAAAGATAAAAGAAAAAACCCTATATTTTCCATTTTCTAGAAACTACATGTCCGTCTCAGCGGACATTACCAACTATACAGAAAATGACATACTAATTTATCTGTCCCCTGTGGCGGACATTGTCAAAATATAGAAATAAAACATTATCTTCAATTATATAATTATATAATATTATATAATATATATAATATTATATAATTATATAATTAAAAACAAAAGGACATTATGATTATTTGATGTGAGAATTCAAAACTTTTCTAGGGCATCTTCCTGTGACGAAACAAAGACTTATATTGCATTTAATGTAATATACGACTGTCTTCTTCTGGCAGTATCTACACCGACTTTCAGTCATCATTGATGGAAAACGACCAATATTTTCATATTTGACAGGGATACTAGGACGGCCCACATGAAGGTTAAAAATCATTGCCTCTTCAGTTTTGTGTTTTCTGTTATAACGGCTGGCTTTCATCAACCTTTCGTAAATTTGAAAACAAAACGTTTTCAAAGAAAATTGTTTCTTTGGATCACGTTCTTTCTTGTTGCAACCCAAGCTATTCCGCTGTATAAGAGCCAGGCATTGTTAATATAGATGTATAACAGTTGAGCAAAGATGCCCATATATCAGCGCCTGTTTTTCATTGATGTTTTATACAGTGATATCAACATGTCAGCGGGATCTACACCTCCCATATGCTTGTTGTACTGTTGTACTATTTGCGGACAGGCACGCCTATTTTCTTTTTTTCTTCTTTTGAATATCGCAATATCTTTTCTGCAGTTTCGATAGCGACATATGAGTTTATGAGCGTTACAGCTTTATTACTATTGCATCTCACAACCACCAAAAGATTCTGATTACGTACAGGTTCTGCAAAAGCAGATTTGTCAGTTTTCTGAATGGAATAGCAATTTGTCTATTAATAATATCGGCTACAAGTAGCAGTAGGGTCGGATATGTTTTCAAAGCCTTCACTTTCTTCTTGCTCAATTGGCGCCCTGTCGCGAAACATTGCTTTTTACCATTTATATGCTAACTTGAACTCCACGCCTTTCTTCACTCTTTTTGTAGATGGAGTAGTTACAGCAGGGCGTACTGCTCTTGTTTTTCGAGCTCGGGTTGAATGCGCAGTTGGTGTGACAGGTGTCGATGGAAGAGAAGGAATGGATAATAAAGATGGTATATCGTTATAGTAAGACTCTTGAATTTCTCCTAAAAGTGGAGTGAGTGGAACTGTGTCTTCAACAATTTCTTCTATATTATTACCTGCATCTATTACTGTGTCGTCGTCAGAGAAGAAGTCAAGCCATGGAACAGGAGAGGATGAATTTGAATCAGAACAAGCAGGAGAGTAAAAGTAGTTTTGTTTCAGATTCGGATGTTTCATCGGCATTTGAAGCAGCATGCTCTTTTGGGACCAAAGTAAGTATTTTATTAGCGCGGCTTTGGTGTAGACAAGCGAAAACATAAGAATGTAACAAAAAGCTATGAACACACATATATTTTTAATTTGGCAAAGTCCACCCCAGAGAAGATAGTGTAAAAGCATTTCACCTCTATGTAAGTGGTAATGTTCGGTGTGACGGACAAAACATTTATAGTGAAAAAAAATAACAAAATCATTAAAATTTTGTTTGTATTTGTATGAGAAAACGTTTACAGAATTATTTTCAACCACTCAAACATAAAACAAATAACAACTATTAATAAAAACGGTAAAATAAAATAAGGATTACCTGGATAAAAATCGAAGAACGCGGTTTCGTAGACATTTTGTGTCACGAATAACATTAAAGTGATGCCATAACTTATAATGTATTTTCAACTATTAGTTTTTGAGTTGCCAATATCCGTATATAAAAATTATAATAGAAAGACGGAGAATTTTGTAAACGCACAGCGGACAGTATCAAATTAAGGGTTAAAAGCAGAACACGAATTTTGGGTTAACCACTGCCATACAAGAAAATTTAAATAGAAAAATATGGGATATTATTTGACTAATTGGTTAACATGAGCTCGGTCTGTGTTAGGAAGTACAGTATTATTTGTTTAGTTAGCTTAAAGAAAAAAAACAAGAAAAAACGCTGATAATCAGATTAAGTTCTTTACTGTGTTTAATAAACAATTATTTTTAATAACAACTAAACCATCGCAGACATACTACCATGGCATGGTTCATTTTTAAATATCTAATTTAAAGTTATGGAATTTGTAACTAATAATACAATAATACTTAGAACAGCTGGTAAAAATAACACATATCAAACGGGATAATTTAAGAAATAGCCATATCAATTTAAACAATAGAAAAGTAATAGGATCGCAGTCATCAGACTTGCATAAAAATACTATTGGTTGAGTAAAATAATCAATTTAAAATTAAAAATAGGGCACAGTTTTGCCAAACGTATTCCTTGATAACCTACGGTATCTTCAATTAAAATTATTAATTATTCTCAGTGTAAGCAAATAGAGTGTCCTGTTGGATTTATACAATTTCTTTGAGTTAACATTTAAATTAATTGAAAATGAAATTATATTGCAATTATTATTAGTATTTCTAACTAAAATAACTAACTTTGTGAAACTAACGAAAAATGCCAAATTTAGATAAGTCCTAAATACCCGAAATTGAGTTGAAGTTGGTTATTTACAAAAGATATCAGACATCTGAAATACTTGATTAAAAAACATGCCCTTGCTGATTCATCGAGGTAAGTGTGCAAGACCTTCATTTCTTAGGAACAGGGTTTCACCCTGAAAATATTGGAGATTACAATTAATTAATTTTGACTTCTTAGAATGTTCCAATTAAATCAACGGTATTTATTTGCCAAAGTTGTCAATCGATATTCGTTAAATTTAATTGAATTAAAAAGTAATTTTCTGTAAAATAATTACTTAAGAAAACAAGTAATAGAAGAAAAAACCATTAAAAGGAAACGAAATCTTATTAATATAATTGTGGATAATCCAAATAATTACTTTATGATTTTTTGACTAATGAAAACTTTACAGGCACGTTTTAAAACGTCTGAATTGAATGAAGGTTTTGAAAATATGCTCGATGCCAATGTAACTAAATTCAACTGGGCCTATTGGACAGGTTTTACGATACGGCTGTACATGGAAGCGGACAGAATGTTATTCAACCACGGAAATCTATATTTACTACTATTAATTCTTATTGAAGGCAGAACATTAACATTTTACATAATTAATGATAGAAAAATTACTGCCTATCTCTGAAATTGTTATACACCCGTTCCGAAGAGAAAAAAGTGGTGTAAATTAACAGCCAATTGCTGTGGAAACAAAACTTTTCAAGAATAACAATAAAAAAATTAATGAATCTGCCTTTCAAGATTAGGCTAACTATTTCGTTTTAATTTTAAAAAATTGTGTATATCCTAATTGAATGCATTACAAGCAAAAAGGATATTTTAAGACTAATATCATATCACCAATCTGATTGTAAATACAAAGACAGTAAAAATGCTACTAGAAGGTGTTGAGTTGCATGGGTAAATTGGACTCCCCAACAGCACTCAGAATGAGACGAGGCTTTTGGTACCATAATTGGCTCGAGTTCAAGTGTACTTCACAAAGATGGAATGAAGTAGCACCGGGGTACACAAGAACTGTTTTAAACAAACCGCCAGTTAAGGTATTGGATACAATCAAGTCAAACTAAAGAGGCTACAGAACGTAATGTACGTTATCAATTCACCAGCAATAAACCGGAAATGGGACAAAATATAACGATTACTAATAATTCATAGGATAGCTTGAGGACTGGTACGATACCTACACCGGCGTACCGATAGGGAGGGCTTGCAGTGTCAAGGAAACTTGGTTGCTAAACACTCCCACATTCCAATAATGATATTAACTCTCAACGTAAACCAACTGCGTGACCAGTCGCGTCCTGTACTCCGAAACGGTCACTAACCGACCTAATCTAAAAATAGGAATTTCAGAGCGTTTATGAGTCAGTTGAGTATAACTCGAGAGGAATCATATTCAAGGGGTATCACAGAATAAAATAAAATAAGACAAATTAGAATTAGAATTCCAAATTTCGACAGAAATTCTAAACATGTTTCAAAAGGTTTGTAATTAGTGAAAATCCAAGAATGGGTAACGTAATACATATCAGTGAAAGAACAAAAGCATCTACAGTACTGCGCCACCAATTCAAATCAAAAAAATGCCATACTACTTACAGCAACGCAAAACGAATCACTCCACCATGGAAAAATGTAAACTAATACAGAAAAGAAATTTGATGAGAAGGAAGCACCCTATGTGAGGAATTTTACCCCAAACCACAGCCAGCATTGGCCTTATTTTTCTCCCCGAAGCTACAAAACTAACGTAGCTCAAAATAAACAAAACAAATATCATTCAATAAAGCAATTTCTGCTAAAAAAATCATAAAGTTGCTAAAATATACCACAGTAATCAAAATTACTGACAAATTCTGTGTACTATAGTAATGAAATAAAAAATTGAGGCAGACGACTAACAGAATACCTGCGTGTCCTCTGCAAACATCATAGTCAATTGGTAAGAAGAATAGAAGATTTTATAAAGCGGCCTTTGAAAATTTTTTGCACTAACTATAGTACGCTGGAACGAAAACTTTGTTGTTACTTTGCCAACGAATATTGGAAAAATTGAAGCCGGAATAAAGGTAAAACGCTACAAGCCTAAAGAAAGGACATTTATATATCATAGCCTAATGTAAAGTAACGAAACTAGGTAATTGCTTTACACAATGTTTATTTATATTCACTAAAGTTCTACAAGTAGCTATGTACACTAATTTATTTTTAATATTTAATTATTTATTTTACAATGCACCAGCAGCAAACATTTATTTATAATTCTATTTATGTATATTTATATTTAT
>JAHWXV010139510.1:0-12457 GCA_024586415.1 Phrixothrix hirtus
GTTATTTTTAGATATTTTCCGAATTTTCGGTTTTTCGCGATTTTCTCAAAATCGGCTATAACGATTTTTTTAAAACTTATTTCATTCCTTATCCATTTAACCGCCTTTCATATCATTTAGGTCGTTTCTCAGAAATTTTTCCGTAAATTGAGTAACCAGAAGTACCTACACCGTTAACTTAAAATAAAATAACTATGAAACTAAAAGTTCTAGATGAATGAAAATTTATATTTGTGGCCGTAGCTATATTGGTATGCCAAATGAGGAATTTGGTTAAAATCGAATAACCGGAAGTTCAACTTTATTTCTGTCATTTTTAGATATTTTCCGAATTTTCGTTTTTCGCGATTTTCTTGAAATTCACTTTAACGATTTTTTTAAAACTTAGTAAATTTCTTAGCTACTTCATTCCGTTTTACATGAATCAAGCTGTATCTCTAATAAATTTTCGGAAGTTGAGTAACCGGAAGTATTTAGTGTATTAATTGCGAACAACATATCTCAAAAACTTAATATGATATATGAATGAAATTGTATATTTAATTTTTTTATCTTCTGCACATGAGATGTCAAGAATTTAGGTAAAATCTAATGACCGGAAGTGCCACTTTATTCTAGAGATTTTTAAGTTTTTTGCGATTTTCTCGAAAACAGCTATAACTTTTAGTTTTAGATGTGCTACGGTTATTATGTATTTAACGCCCCTTTATGTGAACTTAACAGTATTTCTGAAAAAATTCGTCGTATCATGGTTTTTGTGATGACGAGTTAAAGTGAACAAAATTTCTGACGCAATACTAACGAATTTTTAACTAAAATTACTTTGGAATATTTCAAAAGTAAAAGGTATATTCAAATAGATTTTTAATTTAGCTTTATTCTTTCTTATATAGGATGTATTTCAACATTATTTTAAACAATTCTAGTTTAGCGAAAATTATATTAATCATTAATGTGCATGATACTAAATATCGCTTAATTTACCCAATATTCTTAAATAAACAGCAAGAGCTGACAAGGTTACATTATTTCTGAAATAGTTATTTGTATCACAAGGCCATAAAGTTAGATTTTGCTAGTACGAGTATGTTTGCAGGCCGAGGCGAAGCCGAGGCCTGCAAATTACATGTGATACACAAAATTTTTTGTGCCGACTTTTGTATAATTCTGATATATAAAAATGATTTTTCAAAATGAACTATTTTAATGAATTCTAGTATATGAAACCAATCCATCAAAATACAATTCAGACATTAAAAGCAGTTACTCAGAGTTAAAATTCAGAGGCCCCATTATTTATATAGTCCTGTCTATGGTTCACAAAATAACTCATTTTTGTGTTCAAAAATTTTATTTGAACCGATAATGTCCTTAAATTGACTGAATTGTACATTTAGTAGCGATTAAAGTTGTGGGCGATATTTGAACAGTCAACAAATTCTTTAAAAAAATCAATCCGTTAACTAATCATTTGAAACCATAAAATGAAGACCAATATTTAAAACATGAAAATGATGCAAGAAAATCTTTTATTTGTGTTCCATCACCACACAAAATCACAAGTTTTTTATTTTAATTGACGTTCCTTCGTGCAAATTTCAGAGCTCAACTGAGATCTTATTCATCTTATTAATCAAAGTAGTTAAGAATACAGTCAATGTTTTCGCAAAGATTTTTACATATTAAAATTGTTTCATTGACCAAGCCCAAAAGCGTCCAAAGGATGGTTTATAAATGATAAAACCTTTTTCTCGTGTAATACGTCTTGAATTCAACACTTACGCTTTCGCCAAAGCTTTAAAAGATTGTTTATCGATTGTTAAACTTGATTTGAGGCAAAATGTTGAAATACGTTTACAGTCTTAAATGATAAATTTGAGATAGGCTAACAATTACGCTAACGAAAAACTTCGAAGGTAGAAACTTACAGATAGCTAAAGATTCAGAAAAAAAGTGATGGTGGCTTTGTAAGCTTGAACGTTTGTAATAATGGTTCCAGAAACGACCATCGAATTTCCTACGTCATCCAGTGTAAGGAAAAAAGTGATTTTGTGAACAAGCATTGGCATAAACAAACACAGAATACCTGCTACTGCCGCTATATTAAATTATGATGTCACTTCTGGTGGCTGGCCAAGGGGCGATATTTTGCTAGAATTGGGTGTAACCTTCAATTTCGTGTATTTGATATATTTAAATTGGTCTGTCGGAAGAATACGGCAAAGTGGGGACAGTCACGGTATGTTCGTTTTTTTATATAGCTCGAACCCTACATTTTGCCGCCTAATTTGTTATTTATTCCACGACGTAGGGAAATTTCGGAAAGTCCACACGAAGTGACATCATTGTTTAATGTAACAATCGTACTATATCGTGCTTACTTAAGTAATCAAATATTTCCTTGTACTGGATGATATAGGAAATTCGACTGTCGTCTCTCCCACTATAACACAATTGTTTCTTGGCTATTATACAGGGTGGCCGAAGATTCCGTGGACGAAAGATTATGAAGTTATTTTTAGAGATAGAACAGAGTTATTAAAAAAACTTATAGATATATAACAGGAGCATATCTTAAAATTATTTTCAAAAATACAGGGTGATTCGTATTACAATGGCATATCAAAGCCATGTTTTTTCTTATGGAACATCCTATATATTTTTACAAATTCTGATAACTCTTAATGCATATATCAAAAAAGATACGAGTTACAAATAAGGAAGCTATTTACATTTTTGTAATAAAAAACGGCCCACTTTGCCATATTGCTGTGTTAATAAGGTAAGATAATAAGCTAAAATTTACTCCACGATTTCTCTAGTCCAGCTGCTATATTACATAATGTTTAGTTTCAAACTATTTGCAAAAGACATACAGGGTGATAAAGTTGTACGCATCGTTATTATTCTCAAATAGAACATACTTTTAATAACATGTATCATATCGACATCAAAATGATGGAAATTTTTGAGATAAATTGATTGGTTTCTGAACTTTTCCAAAATCAAAAGACACGTAATTTCTATCCAGAGTAACTTACTTGTTGATTACTTTGTTCAATGGTTTTTATTAGCGCTGTTTTATAATTAAATTATTAATAACAGCAACAATTTTGGAAAAGTTCAGAAAGCAATCAATTTATCTCATAAATTTATATCATTTTGATGCCTATATGATACATGTTATTAAAAATATATTAAATTCTGCACATGATGCAACTATGATATACAGGGAGTTCCATTTGAGAACAATAACGATGCGCAAAACTTTATCACCCTGTATATCTTTTGCGGATAATTTGGAACTAAACACTGTGTAATATAGCAGCGAGGCTAGAGAAATTTTAGCTTATTATCTTACCTTATTAACACAACAATATGACAAAGTGGGCCGTTTTTATTACAAAAATGTGATAGCTCCCTTATTTGTAACTCTAGAGGCATAGTGCCTCGTATCGTTTTTGATTTATGCGTTAAAGGTTATCAGAATATGTAAAAATATATAGGATGTTCCATAAGAAAAAAACAACTTTGATATGCCATTGTAATACGAATCACCCTATATATTTGAAAGTTTTCTTAATAACTCTGTTCTATCTCTAATAATAACTTCATGATCTTTCGTCTAGGGAATCTTGGGCCACCCTGTATATTTCTAATTGAAAAATGCATCTCTCTATGTGTGAGGTTAATGTCCCAATTCAGTAAAGACTGAAAGACTTTCTGAACTCCCGTTATTAAAATATATACAATGATAATCAACGTTTATATAACTACATTTAGCTTAATCCACCCTGTGTGAATATCGCCTTGTTAATATTTTATACGGGAAATTTCTCAAATAACGATCAGTTTTAAATAACGAAAAAACTTGTTGACCAAACCTTCCTTCCGAGCATCTTTATTTGTCCTACAAAGTTAAAAAGAAGTTGGAGAAAAACGTGCAAAAACTTCAATATCGACGAACATACTCTTTCGTGGTACGTTCCTTCAAAAATAACGCTTTCCAATTGAACATTTTGAAACTAAGTGTTAAATGGCAATCCGACATGATTGCCAGTTGTAAAGGACGATTGGCACGATGTTGCTGATACCTGCCAGAACGTCGACTTCTCAGGTCACGTCCGTCATTCGTAACGTTCAACTGTCTTCCATGGAGACTGTAATCGTTTCACGAGCAATCAATAATTCAGAGCCTTACTCTATTGAACACAAACCTACACTAGAGCTTTAAGCGCACCAACATGGCCAAATTGAAATTTAAGTGACCTGCAGATTTATAAATGTTTTCCTTTTATTGTCGTTTTCTGTAAACAAATATAAGCGCTTTTACTTTTTATGACATTCAAATTTTGATATTAGTAAGGTTGAAAATAAATTATGATATATGTATATAAAAAAAATATATTTCTTCTAACTGTAAAACATAACATTAAATACGCATGCGCCTAGTATTTTGGTGGTTGTTTCGCTTACATGTAAAAAAGAATTTTGATATAATCTATTATCAAACAACAAACCTTGTTTATTTCTATACAAACAGAAACTTATTTAAGGTTGTCAATCTTTATGATGACGTCATCGAGATTTTTATATACGTATGTACTTATGTACAAAATGGCTCTGCTTTTCATGGAAACACGTGACCAGACGTTTTCATGGTCATTCCTTATATTTTAATGTGAGTTTTAGAAAATTTTATCAAACTTCTTTCCGTAAAAATATTGAATATAATTATAACACAAAATTTTCGAACAAAGCTTGAAAATACAACACCGTGAAAACGAATAATCAACAAATTTTAGTTGTAAATTTAAAACTTATTTGTAGATTAAAATTTTGAGGAAATATCAAATAAATGTCAAAATTATAGTACATATTCTAATCCCTGTCCAGGTAGCATCAGGCTTATTGGACGGACGCAAATTCTTGATGCGATGTAAATGGGAAGCTTAGAGTATATTGATACGTCAGCTAACGCAGCAGAAAAGGGTGGATTCAAATGACTTGTGGTACGATAATCAATCTCTGACAGCTGTAGCGTACAAAATCAGATAACTAAATAAAAAATATATCTATTCTGCTTAACAGTAGTAGACCTTTGCGTTAAAAATGTCAGGTATTCTTGTTGAGAATAAAACAATATGAATTAATTATCAAGTTGCATTATGTATGTACATTAAGTTTAATTCATCATTTGTGAATAATTTCAAGAGTAAAAGGAGAAAAAAGAATTATAGCTAAGAATCCTTGTCTTGACAGTAACTACAAGGAACGGATCAATCGTAATATACTTAATGCAGCCTAGTAATTAATTAAAATCTTTCAAAAAGGTTGAAACGTTAGATACCATTTTGACAAATATCATTTCGATATTTTAAACCTAAAAATACCTGGAATTGTAGGTTGTACACCTAAACTCGACTGCGAAAGGTGTGAAGAATTGTACTAATAAAGAAATGTCTACAGTGCAACGTTTGCCCGAATCTTGATTAATTACCAGATCGAAGTTCTATTTTTGTATCAAAATTATCGATACAGATAATTAATTGTTTCAAGAATTCGAGAAACGTTTTATTATAAAACGAATTTAAACAGTAAAAATTATCGATTAATATTTCATAATAAAAAGATAAAATACTGTGCTAAATTGACAATTTCATTAAAACAATTTATTATAATTTTAAAAAAGAGAGTATTTCTTTGAAATAAAATCTAAACACAGTTATAAATAAAAATTCAGGATAATTCAAATAAGTAAATATTTAAATTGAACTAAATGTGGCTGTCTAGTGGTAAAGAAGCAATGGAACATATATATTAATTAGGAAACTAGAATTAAGTGAGATGCATTATTTAAATAGGAAACTTTAAAACAATGAAATACTTAAAATATCACTAAAACGATAATCAAAACTATTTATTATTATTATTTTAAAAAATCTGGTGTGAGACAACATACGTCTTTCTCATATATATATGCAAATCGTGTCCGCAAATTATTAAATTATTATTTACGTTTATTTTGGAAACGATAATTGTAACGGTCACAGATTCAAGTTACTGGACACGCGAATGGTTGCTTAACACCAGAAATTTTTACCGATTAGTCGCTTCAACGCATTTTTCTAGAGAAATCAAGGATTCGCACAAAAATGTCTTAAATATATACATACACTAGTAAGTTTTAGTAAAATCGTAACAGTTGTTTTTGTGAAAATTGCAAAAACCGAATATTCGGAAGATATCTAAAAATGACAGAAATAAAGTGAAACTTCCGGTTGTTCCATGTTAATCAACTTATTGATTTGGCACAGAAAGCTAGTTAGACCCTAAATATAAATTTTCATTCAGCTAAGACTTTTAGTTTCATAGTTATTTTATTTAGAGTTAACAGTGAAGATAGTTCCGGTTACTAGATTTACGGAAATGTTTCTGAGAAATAGGGTAAATTATATGAAAGATCATTAAAAGTTATGAAAAAATATTTAGAGCCAATTTCGAGAAAATCGCGAAAAACGAAAAATTCAGGAAATACCTAAAAATAAAAGAAATAAAGTTGTACTTCCAGTTATACAATTTTAATCAAATCGTTGATTTAGCATAGGAAGGTAGTTTGGACCTCAAATATAAATTTTCATTTATCTAGGACTTCTAGTATCACCGTTATTTTATTTACAGTTAATGGTAAGGGCACTTCCGGTTACTCATTTTACGGAATAATTTCTAAGAAACCGTCTAAATTATATCAAAGGACATTTAATTACTAAGAAATACAATAAACTTTTAAAAAAATCGTTATAGCTGATTTCGAGATAATCGCGAAAAACCAATAATGACAAGAGTAAAGTGGCACTTTCGGTTTTCTGATTTTAATGAAATTGTTGCGTGTCCAGGTGGATACAAACTTAAATATAAAATTTTGTTTATATATGACTTTTCATTTTTGAGATATTTTGTTCACAGGGACGCATACACCAAACACACACACACCAAACACACACACACACACACACACACACATACATATACGCGTACGCACACAGCCGCCCGTACACACACGCACGGGTGCACGCACTCACGTACGCAAGCACACACCCAGGCACGCCCCCACGCACACACAGACGCACACACACGCACACACACGAACACACACACGAACACACACACGCACACATACACAGACACACGCATTCATGCACGCACCCATATACGCACGCCACACGCACACACATCCACACACACGCACACACCCACACACCCACACATGCACACACGTACACACGCACACACACACGCACACACACACTCACGCACGCACGCACCCACGTACGCTAGCACGCACGCACGCACGTACTCACGTACACGCGCACGCACACGTACAGCTCACCCACACGCACACACACACACGCTCGCACACACGCACGCACACACAAACACGCACACACGCGCGCACACACACACGCACACACACACTCACACACGTATACACGACGCACTCACGCACACACGCTCGCATACACGCACAAACGTATACACGTACACACGCGCTCACACACACACGCACGCGCACAAGGCGCGTACACACATACACAGACCCATTTTTAAAAATATGATTTTCGTACTCATAGGACCCGAAAACATGTATTTCCATTAAAATTTTGACATCGAAAATTTTGGACGAAAACAACACTTTCTCTTTTACCTATATTTCATATAGGTAAGAGAAAGAAAAAGGTAGGATCCCTTTAAAATAAACTGCAAATACAATTATAAATAAAAATACAGGATAACATATAGCAAATCAAATTGAACCAAGTATGCCCATCTAGTGATTAGAAGTAACGGAACATATATATATGAATTAGCAAACTAATATTAAGTGAGATGCATTATTTAAATAGGAAGCTTTAAAACATAATGAAAAATGTAAAACAGTTGCAACCAGAAAGAAATCTGTAAAACCACACATGAAACATAGCAGTTACAAATAAATGGCGATGTATATCTCTAATTAAAATAAATATGCAGAAAATGAACACAGGTTAATCAAATTTCACAGTAACTCTAACGGCATGCCAAATAATCAGAACACGTCCAGTTCTCAATCTTACCTCTAATAAATATTCTGATTCCCTATCCATAGATGTTTTGTTACAAATTTGAGTCGAGATGCTTGCGACTACCACATTCTAGGACGTGTTTCAGATTGTGAATGTTCATAAGTATTTTTCAGTCATCTAATACAGTTTTGCGACGATTTTCAAGAACTATAATAGGAGTAGGCCCCCTTGTTAATATATACTGTGGTGACTATCAGTCAGACATATTTCGATGATATTAATTACGGTTATAACCCCCCTTAAATACTACATATACAATCAAATTTTCGTTTTCTATTGTTTGATATGTCGTCGAACCCCAGGAAATAATGTACTTTCTGAACTTGATCCTACCATACATATTTCTCTTAACTACGCCCCTGTACATTATCACAGTTAAAATTAGATGTATACCCTTTTCGTTTACTAATAAAAATTAATTATTATTTTAGTGAACCTCGTATACACGTGGTTAAATTATTGGGCATATAAACTGAAATTCATGTTTCATTTTTAATCTAGCCTCGGTTGTATATACCTAATTTATTTCCAGTCGCTATTTAAAATTCTTCATTATTAATTACCAATTAATCCGTTATAGAACATTCTGTATTTTAAAATCGTATTCAAAAACTAGTGCCGTGGTTTAAAGCATTTGAATTAAATCAAAAGTCCTTGGTGAAATTCCATGTTATCAGCTTATAGCCACATGTGCATATATTCGAAGCAGGACTCATTTCTTTCTTTTCAATAATTGCTCTGTGCATAAACGTTTGGTTTTTCTTTGTGCTCCTGTAACATCTAACCACCGGTATATATTTCACAGATTTTCTAATTATCATTATTGGTAATTGTTGTTTTGTGTTTATTAGTTTACCGCTGGGGACTACGTTCTGCCAGACGTTGCATTAAGATGCTGCCACCATGTGGTTGTTGACTGCTGATGACTCCTAGCCTCTAAATAAGGTCATACATTTATGTTTTTATTCCTTTGCATGATGTAGCTCCACGTGCAGCACATGGCGAATGCTGATTACTCAATTTAATAATTACTTTCTATAAATAACCTACAATGGCGTTGGTTAACAACTTCGTTAAACTTTATCAACTTATCTTCGCCACATATGTAGTCCTACTTACGTTCTCTGCGTTTTAACTTGTAACTTAGAACATATGTAATAGTTAGTTAATCACATAAATTACAATATATTAAAGTTATACTACTCACTGTAAAGTAACCTCGTCTAATTCAATATTAATTTAATTTGCTTTTGCTATTCATTTTAAATATGTTATAAACTTTACTTTGCAATATTCCACTATCATAAAGTTATTGCTTAGTTTTATTTAATTAATTTAAGATCCAGTTATTTGAGTGGAAATACATGCATATGCGTGGTTTAGTCTCGGGCATGAAACCGTCGCAAATTGATCTTCGATCAAATTGTTTTTAGAAAAAATTCGTTTTATTACTTTCGCTGATAGTGAATTATGACTTAGCAACGCTTTGTTTCTCATTTAATATTAATTTACTGCTCTTCATTCACTTGTGTCCAAGTAAGACGTCCAAGTAGACATATTCACATGTTATCGTTTGATATACGAGGCACGCTCGAATAATTATTATATTTTGCGTTATCCTTAATCCTTAAAGTTAAATTCAGTAACCGTTGCTTATTGTATGCGTCCCTTCAAGGACAAAAATTTACTTTGTTGTACTAACAGCACTTAATCCTTATTGTTGATTTGCAATACCTTTTTTATCTGTTGATTTCGCCAGGTGAAACAAATAATGTTGTTAACTATCTGTTTTGAATTATTTTCGACGAACAGCATTACCTAACCCTTTTTCAGCTAGATGAAACTTCTGGTTGCAAAACCAATGGTACATGTTGCGAAGATTTAGGGTAAAGTAAGTATACCACACACCTTAACGTTAAGGTGCGTGTTGCCTCTGCGATTCTGCGAACGACTGGTGCCCATTCTTTTTCTTTTACTCTGTTGGAAGCTGGCCTATATTGAGCTAACCCCGCCCCTCTCCGGCATCGAATAAACTAGCTGGCACAACCGAATCTTACTACATTGAGAATAGACTCACAGTACACGTTCTACGTCGTAACATAAAACCGATTTACCTTATAATGAACCTAAATATCACTACATCCCATAAATCCACACTGCGTGGAATTAGACATTTTAACATATCACAAAATAGTATTTGTAATATAGATGCATGATAAATTTTGTCTAGAAAATAACAAAGAATTGCACGCGCCATATAATTTAAGAATGCAAATAAGATGCATATAATCTTAGTTTAATTTTAAGTATACTTATAAAAATGCACGCACTTTTATTGAAATTGGTAGGAAAGACACGTTGTTGACTAACAGAATCTGAGTAGATATACAGGCAAAAGGTAAATTAAATAAATCGACCCAACAATATATACGTACGCTCAAAAGTATTGATATAAAGTCTACGAAACTTCGCCTTTACAATATCGTTAGCAACATAATTCACGCCAAAATCTCCTTCTGACCAATACAGTCGCTTGGCTGATTGAAAATAAGCTGTGTCGACCTCATATCGTCAAAATAAGAGTATTACTACTGCTACTGATAAAAATATGCATTAGCGAAAAGGCTTTCGAAGTCCATCGTGCTTAACAAGCATTACTTCGAAATATGCCATTTTTCTTACTTTATAACGCTTCCAGAGGTTGTCAAAGATATTCATTTTCCTAAATTAGCTAGTTTACTCCGGCTGCCATAGTGGAGGTAAGGGGATCCTACGTCTATGATGAAATTAATTTAACAACAATTCAGGAATGATTTGCAAATGTCAAAAATCGAGAAAAAGTCGTGATTTACCTTAATTGTTTTGGACGGTTAGAACATCGGAAATGGGACGGTAAAGTGTCCTATTTCAGAATAGGAACTATTTATTGTTATTATTCCGCGTACACCTCCGGGTGTGAGCCTAATCCTGTTGAGTCAGACTTACACCTAAAAATGCTTTACTTACGTAGGTCTGACGTTTTCCTGTAAGGAACTGTTATTTACTACTACTAAACTTATTTATGACATTGAAATAATCAAATCATATGCTTTGAATAAGTCGCTTATAATGAAAATAACATAAAAAAATCTTACGCACATAGATATGCCAATAGTATTCACAAATGCCTAGATTATTGTCTACGTTTATTTTGGAAACAATAATTGTAACGGTTACCCATCCAACTTACTGGACAGGCGAAAGGCTGCTTAACTCCAAAAATTTTCTCTGATAAATTGCTTCAGCGCATTTTTTCAGAAAAACTGTTAAGTGTACGTAAAGCGGCATTAAATACATAATAACCGTAGCACATTTAAAAATAAAAGTTATAGCTGAAAATCACAAAAAACTTAAAAATCGCAAGAATAAAGTGGCACATCCGGTCATTCGATTTTACCTAAATTCTTGACGTCTCCCGTGCAGAAGATAATATACTTAAATATATAATTTTATTCATACATCATATTTAGTTTTTGAGATATGTTGTTCGAAATTAATACACCAAGTACTTCCGGTTACTCGATTTTCGAAAAATTATTAGAAATACAGCTCGATTCATATAAAACGAAAGGAAGTAACCAAGAAATTTACTAAGTTTTAAAAAAAACGTTAGAGCAGATTTCAAGAAAATTGCGAAAAACGAAAATTTGGAAAATATATAAAATGGCGGAAGTAAAGTGATACTTCCGGTTATTCTATTTGAACCAAATCCTTGATTTGGTATACAAATGTAGTTATGGCCATAAATATAAATTTTCATTTAACTAGAACTTTTAATTTCATAGTTATTTTATTTTGAGTTAACCGTGGAGGTACTCCCGGTTACTCAATTTACGGAAAGGTTACTGAGAAACGATTTAAATTATATGAAAGGTCATTAAATAGATAAGAAAGACAAAAAGTTTTAAAAAATCATTAGAGCCGATTTTGAGAAAATCGCGAAAACGGAAAACTCAGAAAATATCTAAGAATGACGGAAAATTCTTGATTTAGCATACAAAAGTAGTTAGGATCTCATACAAATTTTCATTTATTTAGGACTTTCAGTTTCATAGTTATTTTATTCATACTTTATGTTAAGACTACTCTCGGTTACTCGGGACTTTCTGAGAAATTGTTTTAAATATACGGAAGGGCAGTAAATGTCTAAGAAATAAACTACTCAAAACGAAAAAGGAGCCACTTGAAAAAAATAAAATAATTTTTTTTGTATAATATTTTTCAACTAGATTATGGTTGCTCGTTTCTTTGTAAAAGACTACTCTTAAAACTGTAAATTTCTTAAACTTATCACA
>JAHWXV010139530.1:0-11633 GCA_024586415.1 Phrixothrix hirtus
AGCGTTACTCAGGTAATCCAGGTGTAAGAATCTACACCAATAAAAATAGAGCCCGTCATGATTAAAAGGGCGCCTCACAGTTTTTTCAAAATCGCAAACTTGTTTAAGATGTCTGAAATTCAGTAACATGATCAAAAAATCTAAACGTCGTTGCTTACTAAATAATTTTACAATTAAATATTGACGTTGTCCAGTTTTTGAGGTGTTCAGTTTTGACCTATCCTAAATACTTATTAACTATAAATATCGTAAGCGTGCAAAAAGTACTAATTGCTGCAGCCAAAATTCCCAAAAATATTTTTGTATTCTGTAATAAATCCTAGCCGATTAGTTCATTTTTAACTAGCTGTTGCGTGTAGACGCAACATAATTTAAATTCATTACTAAAATTTTGAATTAATCATCTAAGTGCTTTCTGGCCTCTTTCGTAGTTTGGCTTATTTAGTTTTTTTGTAATTTAGATATGTCGGCGACAAAGGTGTTTTAGAGTCATTTTCTCTTTGATGTTAACGGAAGAATGACACCCACTACAATGTAGTTTACTACATTCATTTGTCTAGGTTGTTTAATACTTATTAATCCGGAAAATTTTTGATACATATTTTAATAATATGCTTCTATCTAATTTTGGATGTTATGACTTGTTTTCAACAAACTTATTTAGGTTATTAATTTCTTTTGTTGAAAAAAAGCATTCTTTAATTATTTGTTTGTTTAGTTTAGAATGATGTGCTTCCGGAAAAATTTATTTTACTGGCACCTTTCAGGATTAAAACGCAATTTTAATGAGCCTTTCTTTTTATGTGAACCAGGATCAGTTGTTTTAATATATGATGTAAAGTAATAAAATCAATTCAACAAAATTACTGTCTAAATAAATCAATAATATATAGTTGTACAAATTTGACGGAGCACTATTCTGCTCAGAAAAATCCAAGAGTAATATTATTCATGTTGAACAATGCAGCGCCTAAACATGCGTACCTAAATACCTACTTTGTAAAAAACTTATTTAAAAGTTTTTAACATAGAGTTTTTAACATAGTTAAAATCGAAAACCGAAAATTACTCTTGTTGTGGCTTGGAATGTGTTTTTTCTAAAAATGTGTACTTGTTTAATGTAATTTTTAGTATTTCTACTGAAATATATTTTCATCAATTATCAATCATTTTATTTTTACCATCTTAAATTCTAGTAACCTGCGGACTAAACGTTGAAGCAAGAATTTTAATGAATTTTAACCCATAAAAATGTCGAATGTATTATTTAAATATGTATATTTTTGAAGTCAAAGGAATTTTATAATTATAATAAATAATTATTAGGGTTTTTAGGTATCTACTGCTTAGATAATTAAAAATTTAAATATTATGTTAATCATAGCATGTAGTTTTAAAAGTTCACTGTGTTACCGAGAAAAGCTATAAACACATACGCTTACTTATTAAATACAAATACAATATCGCATTAACCAAGTTCATAGACCATTAACTTCTATGGTTGAAAGCTTATGTCATAAAATAAAAAAACATTGTTTCTTATTTAAAAAAAATATGAATTTATAATTGTGTATAAAAATGAGGGCAGACTTAACAGAATATAATAAATAAAAGCAATACATAAAGTATATAAAATTTAATTTATTTACTAAACAGATATATGTGTTTCTATGTATAAAGTTAAAAATAGGAATGATCACTTATTTAATTAGGAAAAGCAGGAAAAATGTAGCCTAAGCAGTTACGACTGTTATGTAGAATCGAAGGTAAACGATTTAATAATGGCACCTACACAATGTCGCAAAATTAAAATAATTGCTACCCACAATTACTACTTGTTCCTTTCTACATACATCTATAATTGGTGATCGGCATTAACATAAGATTATATTTCATTTTTGTAAACCATTCAACTATTTAAGTTAAAAAAACCGATAAAGTGATAAATACATGAGTTATAAACTTAAAATGCTTTTGGGCATTTTTGTAATTGAAAAAATATTACTAACAATAAGTGAGTACAAGATTGATCAGCTGGCTAGCTTTGTACTCCTGGCGTTCAAGCGAACGCTACTGAAGCTATTTAAACATATTCTCAATTAAATTTAAAATACCATTAAAATAGTGAAATTTATTAATAAAACATAGAAATGAGAAAAGATTGAGAAATGTATGATAAGTAAATATTCTTTTGGTGATGGTGATTGCAGTTACAATATTTTAAACTGATAGGGATTTGAACAATAATGTCCAAAACAAAAAAGTTTTCAAGTGTTGGGTATGAAAAACTGGGATCTGTCTATCTAATTTACGATATATGTATGTAAGTATATTTGTTTATCCTAATCTTCTTTTCCTTTCACCTTTCAGATGATCATCTCTGTATCTTTCTGGCTATAGGTTTACTTCGTTTCACACTTTTGCGAGTCTTGCGTCTTCCATTCTATTTACTCGATTGGTCATAATTTTTGCCCAAGCATCTGTACATGAAATGGAGAATTGCAGATGAAGTTTGAAGTACCCAATGATATGGTGTTTTCTTGTTTTAGAACAGCACGGAAGAATAATACATTTAATAAATAACACCGAGTCGTTGATTGCATACGAGCGTTTCGTGAGGCGATAGCATATGGCGCGACGCTATTAATCGCACGTGAATTTGTTAAAAAATTACGGTGAAATGAAAGCCGGTACTAGAAAAGTGGGTATAATAACTATTTTACAAGATTCGGGGATAAAATACATGAAAAATTGTTACAGGAGAGCAAAACAGTTGTTAATGCATGCATGAGTATGATGTGTCGAAGCTATTCAATTGTTACTCGTGAACTTCATATTTAACGTGCTAAAAAACGCTCTATTATGATATCATAAAGTCCATAACATCGGATTGAAACAGAAAAGACCGCTGATATGATTATCTCGGTGAATGATACTGCGTCAAGTGGCGAGTACTTTGTGGACTGTTCACAGGCAACATTTGTGGCACTGTTCATAAATAGTATTGAAGACGATTAACATTACCAAAAACTTTCTTCGCTTCACAGCGAAGAGAATGATGTGAATTATGATACTGGGGAGGTTTATTCCTACATATAAAGCGTAATGCTTTAAGATAAACAAAACACAACAACTCATGCGCGATAACGGCAGAGACTTTTCTGGGACAGCGAATAGTCTGTTGTATTACCAGACTATAACGTGGCCGAGCTTTTCTGAGTAATATTGAAGGATGTCATATTATCGAGAAGTGTTATTTATACCAATTTTCTGCTTGTAATTTTTGACCTTCTTTTAGATGTTGGTAAAATCCAATCCATATAAGACACGGTCTTTTGCGTCATAAATAGGTGATTGCGCATGAAGACTACGCTTGCATCACATCATGGATGAATTCCTTATTAAATTAAATATACAATAATCCTCCTGTAGTTGCTGGTTGTATTACTATATTAATGTTTATACAACTGAAATTATACTAGTTTGCAGTACATGATTAATGAACATCGTATGAACTATGTTTTTACCATTGACATAGAAGGGAAAGTGGAACGGTAACTGCATATATGCAGACTTGTGCGCAAGGGGAATAGAGGTGGGTCGGCGACCACCCCTATTTCTGAACGTACATCATTTTGAGTTGATTTTAGAAACATATATTCGTAATTATTAATATAGCTTTCTGTTTTTTCAAAGAAGTGAGAAAAGGGTACGGAGAAGGGTAAGTGAAACGTTGACTTTATGTGAAAATTTGACACGAAAGTAAAAAGGTCTACTTTTTTAGAAATTCGACTACTCAAGAAAAATGTCTGCACATGTATCTGTTTCTTCTATTTTTAATCCATTCATTTATAATGGAGTTATACTAATATTCATTTTATGTGTCAAATAAGTGTTTTGACTGAAACAATGAATCATATAAGGCAATGCGGGCGTTTTCAACGCCTACTCGAATGGAGCAGCGGCACCTTTGCGCTCCTGTGTCCTTCCATTTCCTGTTAGAATTCAATGGTTTTTAGAAAATACTATTTATAGTTGCATTTTTTTCTGGTCCATACTTATTAAGATATTGTAATTTAGGTGCAAATCAATGACGTATCTGAAAAGTAGTATGATTTTAACTGTAAATTAAATCCTACGTCACTGGCTATAAAAACTGATATGTTATAATTAACCATTGATGATGCAAAAGTTTATGGCACAAACAACCCCTTTTAATATGGTACAGACTTTATTATTGTACTTGCTTCCCATTCTCTTAATATGTTTTGAAACGGTTCTTGTGATCATTTTATCAAATGTTTTTTACCATATTTATTTTTATTTGTTGTTTGTGTTTGAATTTTTTGACAATTCAAATATTCCTCTTCTTTCTAATTTTCATACATTTGTTCATCGATATGATGATCTTTTTAATATGTAATATGCCCATTTTATCTTTTTACGCCTAGATAATATACTCAATGACCTAGAAAAATTGGAATAGGTAACACATCGTGCTTTCCTTTTTACCATACAGAATAAACTAATTTAATAATAAAAATATCAACCAGAGAATTATTAATTGCCTAATAGTTAACATACGTAATTGCTGACAAATTGTTTTATAATAATTAAATGTTTGGAAAAACTTGAGTTATGTGTGTTGCCTATACCATATTATATAGGCGCAATTCAAACTACGCTTTCTATACTGCTATCGTATTTGCATTTGTTTCATAATATCTTTAATATTTTTTTACTTCTTTTGTGAGATCTACGTTTTTACATATTTTATAATTTGTAATTATTCTTTGTTGTGAGACTAATATTTTTTATGTATTTTACATAAATACTGCAAATGATACTGCTGTTAAAAGATGGCAGTTGATGACATCTGCAATAACGACTTAATTTTAGTGTAATTTTTTCTAATTTGACTATTTTTTTACATTTACGGTATTATTGGGGGTAGGTAATTTTACGTAACATACTGTACCTTACTAACGTCAACCAAATATGGATTTTTATTATTCGCAAAACAAGAACGTTTACAGCTAGCAAAGTCTAATGATTGCTCGGGCCACTGTTTTTTAAGACAATTTAAGTTAACATTAATAGGTAAATGCTAGCGGAAACATCTTGAATTTAAAATGATTTATAGAGAAGATTTACTAAAAAACGACTCGAGTTGTATTCAATTATATTTGAAAACTAATTTTAGAAAAATATTTTCCTTTCTAACATTTAGAGAGAAACTATTTCTTTATTTAACTATCAAAGTATTTTTTCGAGTTGTTCTGTAGTTCCCCATTAATAAGGAAAATACATATTATTTCTTATAAAATACCTAACCATGAAGAAGCGAACTTTGCAATAGAGTAGAGAAATATTATTTTTGACAATTTTTTGATGTACCGTAAACTGGATGAACGGGTAACTTGTATACAATTTTGATGTCAAATGTGTTTAGAGTATAATCCGGAGCTAAATATGCGTATAAATACAAAACAATTTCGAAACTAATAGTGACAACCCCACCTACAACTCCGTATTTACATATTATTATTCAGTTTTGAAGAAAACAAGTGAAATTTGGAAATTTTTCCAGAATAGGGCTGACTTGCAAATCCTATGCAGACATGCATTTCACCGATAATGAAGTGACTTACTAAGAGCCAATTTCACCAACACATTTAAGCGCAAATTTTTCAAATTTATGATAATTTTCTATGGAAATAATTGTTATCTACAATCGTTCCTGTGGCAATAATTGGCAGATGAAGCTAATTGGCAATTACATACTTTGGTGAAATTGGACTTTAAATAATTAATTTTAAAATCACTAGTTAACCAACAATCTTTATTTTTTTTAAGAATTGGACTCAAAATATACCAGGTGTCCAGGATATAAGGCGCATTGCTTTAAAGCAGATACATCTTGGTATGCACGATAAAAAACGCTTATAAACTAGGTGTCTAAATTTCATAGTTTTCGAAGTATTTGCAATTAGAGTTTTCAGCCTGGTCCTGTTTGTGGCTTGGTCTATTGTGTTGGATAAGGAAATGACTGGTCGACTGTATATATGGTTGTTTTGAAATATTTATAGAAAATAAAATGGGTAAATTAAAGAGAGACATTTTTGAAATTATTAAATTGCATTAAGCTCTTTTTTGAAAATTTTATATATAACATTTTATGAAGCGCTAACATTTATCACAAACCGTTACAGAAGTTCAAGCAAAAATGCCGAATGAAATTCTCGTCACAACAAATTATAACAACGCAACGTATCGAATTGCACTCCGTGATTTACTTGCAATAGGCGCTTGAGCTGTCTTATTTATTAGCGCATTATCTTAAAAAATTAAATTTGGAAATTCTGTTAAAGAGATGATGTATTACAAACAAATAATTGACACGGATAAAATGTAAATTTAATACAGTTGTTTAAGGATGGTTTTTGCAAAGAAATACGAATTGAGGTTACGGTAAAGTACTTATTTATGTCTTTTTAAATCTTAGAGACACCTTTTTAATTTTTAATGTTAGGATGTCACTGTCGATACAATCGACACAGGGCTTCCACGAGCTTCGCCATACACAATCTGTTAGTTCTACGTTTCCAAGGCGTTCCATTGTCAACAAATAACAAACGAATACGCTTATTACTAGAACTTGTTGAAAAAGAGCACATACACTAATTATAACAACGCAAACTGTTCATTAGTTTTAAAAAGTGCTCAGCTGCTAACTAAATCTAAAAGGTTTTTACCATTTTTTGATAAATTTTACTACCACAAAAAAACATCGAAAAACTAGACAATAAGGTATTGTACACAACCAAATCTAATGTTAACCAGAATTGAGTTTTTATCAGTTTCACTTACGCTAAATCTTTATTAATACAGTGTACAATGACCTGTAACATGAGTAAGACTGGAATAAACGTACGTAATTTCTTCACAAATTGGGAATAAACTTCTAACTATGAATATTGCATATCAGATGTCCTGAAAAACAATTCGAATGTGTCCAAGCTAAAGTTGTTTAGTGTTTTTTATTAATTTTTCTGAAATCGCTACAAAGAAACTCTATATATAATATGTATTTGTAACGAAATTCATCGCTAGGAATAGGTACACATCAGTACATGATTCTGCATCAATATTTGCATACAAGGCACGAATTGGTAGATATGATTTTAATCTGCGAAGAAATAGGTGCAAATATACGCATGTACCCGGTGTTTATATCGAAAGCGCTTCCCAAATCGCTAACAACCTTCGCAGAAAACCAGTTGAAGTACGGTGCAAAGACTGCAAGATTCGGGAAGTGTTGATCTTAACTTTAAAAAACATCGACGCGATTGACCCCAGATGATAGTGGATGTTTAAGTTGCCCTCATAAAAATAGAAAGAGACTCTGGTGTATTTATTATTTTCATAGCTACGACATAAAGCAATCTTTATAAATTCTTTTCTTATAATTAATTATTCAATATAATTTGTAGTAGTCTAGAAAAATTTAAATACACAATTTTAAAAATAATTCAAATTAATACTACAAGAACATTTTTACACAGCTGAATTCATTTATTTTTAGTAAAAAAACAAATTAGAGTGCAAGTAATATTATTAAATAAATAAAATATAGTTTTCTATGTTGTAAAAATAGGCCTAGATTTGCAATCAATTTTTGAACGAAATTTTGTCAATTGTTTTTGGAATAGGTTAAAAATTTTTAAATTTTAATTCTCTAAGGGCCCGTGTACACTTATGTTAAAAAATGGTCTTATATACAGGACACCCTGTATATATAAAAAAATATTTGATCAATAAACCTCAATACAAATTCTTATTTAATCTTGTGAATTCATCGCCCAACAGGTGCTGTTTGTTGCCTGCAGCCGGTTACAACGCACGAATTAATAATTTTTAGTCGAGCAGGCACTGAATTAAAATTAACTTAAAGTGTAATAACCTTTAAGTCAAACCTATCACTCAAAGATACAAAGCAATGACTTCAGAGATTATGTTTACGTAAAATCAATAAACCTATTTATTTTCAATAATTAATATTTTGAATAAAAATATAAAATGAAGGTATAAAATTTTCAAACCAATTTTTAATCTAATATATAAGTAGAAGAATAATTATGAATTGTTGGTTGTAAATTGATTTTTATTTACTGACAACTAAAGTTAAAATTGTCCGCGTAATTTTAATTGCACTATTTAATATTTATATTTATATATAACTTACAATTTCATCTATCATCGTGTGGTCGATCGACTTTAACTGAATGCCTCCCAGCGGCATCAACTTGTGATAATTCCAGACTAAATTGGGAATCTGGTAGTTATTTAGTACCTCCGAAGTAACTTGTACGTTGGAGAGTACTTGTCTTAACACCATTTATGGGGAAAATTCTTTGTGAATAATTTTCGAAGATAGCTTAATTCTTGTACCCGCACACTAACTTGCAGGTGATTTGTACTATCCTTTAATCACTAATATTGCAACAAAAAAAATGTTGTGTACTTCTCGGTTTATTCTTTATACATTTCGACCATTGCTATAACAACGCTTCTTGCATATTAATTTACCAATTAGAGACGAACATTTTAAAGTCTTTTTCAATTAGCTTTCAGTTTCTTAAATTCTCACGTTGGGGTTTAATCTTTTAACAGTTTTTCTGTAAGTTTGTTTTGTTGGAACATCGATCGTGATTGCCTTACAGACGGTTCTACTTATAATTTTCAAGTTTTGTGGGTTAATGCAAATGCGTTCCTCGTTCGGGTCTGAAGTAGTTTTCTTGCAGGCACAAATTGTGTATTTACATTAAAGACTACAAATTTTATTTTCAAGGTATGTTTACTAAAAGAAATTTCCATTAAAGATTTGCTTTATTTTTCTATGTTAAAGTGTTACGAATTGAATTTCGTACCTTTTATTTTTGTACATGATTGTACATTTAATTTTGAGTTTGTTACCTTTATTGTTATTCAGAAATTCTTTCTGGTCTACATTCCAAATTATTCTATTTTTAAATTTATTAAATTCCCTGAGTCCGTCCCTGTAATATTATTTTCAGGCAATATGAATTCCGTTTAGCTCTATAAAACGGATTTTACACTGACAGATTTAACTTTGTATGATACCATACAAATTTACATTTTAAATTATTTAACTTCATTTTTGCATATAAAGAGGGCGTTGTGATGCTTATTTTATGTTAAATGCTATCCATTGAATTTTTCTCGCGCAGACGTGGATTTTTGAGAGCAAGGCATGCTTGTTATCGCCATTTTTTGGTAAAAGGAAGAAAGGATGATATTTCACTAGTTTTATTCATGTCGTGGTATCCATAGCAGTTGATGAATTTATTAAAGTTACTTTATAGAATAATGTTACATATTGGTGTGCTACGTTAATTTGTTTAATAATTTTTGGAAAACCCATCTTAGTTTAGTTGGATTTTCGATCGTTTATATCGAATCGAAGGTACGTGATATTCTTCGATTTAACTTTTTAGCAGTTTCCTGTTTTTTAGATGGGTTTTTTTTAGGAAGGCGCTCATGGTTTTTTTCTGGTTGTAGCCTTCGGCCTGTAAAGTTAATTACATTCCTTATAATTTTTTTGGAAGCTGTTCATAAGATTCCGTATTAGGGATGCTACGACTTTGGTAATTTTCCAACGCCAAAAATTAGAGGCATCAGTAGCTGCCGGTCAAACAGATAAGTGATTTTTTTATATCTGTGTCCCGTTAAGTTTGGTTTACGCAGAATAGTTAATGAACGTTTAATTTTGCATATAATTGAATTCATTACGATAAAACTATTTCGAGTGTTGATAAATTTACTTATTGTTCATTTGATAAATTATAAATATACATTCATAGCTTGAAGCATTTATGAATTTTATAATTAAGAACATACTAACATCCGTATGAGATTTTTTATGATTACTTGTAAGGTGGAATAGATTAAATTTTTTTGTTAACAGAAACATTTTATTTTCATTTGGAGTAAATGACATGAGCGAATTCCACTATTTCAGGACTATCCCTAACCAGAGAAAGGATTTATTTGTTCTACGAATGAGTTTAGTTTGGGCAACTAATAACAAAACATTTTCTAATTACTATGTCAATTAAGAACCTAAACAATATTGGCATTAAAGAAAAAATCTTAACAAAAGACAAATCATTTTTATATTTAAAGTAGTGTGCAACCAACATGTTTCTATTATTTTAAGAATTTACTTATAAGGAGCATTAGAAATGACATCTATTTGAGGAAATATCTAACAATTAATGTATTTAGAACTTTCATGGTATCTACTCTTATTTGTACTTATGACCTACACAGTATCGTATTTTATTACCTTTGACGGACGTAAAAGAGTAGTCAATATCTTCAATATCGTTTGCACTTTCTTTTTCATCCTTATCATCTCTTTCGAGCACATCTGCATTGGTGACTTCATTATTGTTTTCATGTGTTCTCGACAGCCCTGATTGGTATAGTGGTTAGCATGATTGCCTCTGCATCCAAGGGACAAGGGTTCAAATCCACTGAGGACGGTAAGTTTTTCGGGGGATAAAAATTTAAAGAACATGCCTTCTCGGATAAGGAAGTAAAATCGTAGGCTCCGTGTAAATGCGTAATATTACGTTTCAAACTAATTTATATGGCATATTCTTAGTTTCACCTAAATTTGTTGCTCTCAAAATTTGGTACCCCTTTACGCCGGTAACAATTTTATCCATCCTAGAATTGATATTTCAGGATCTACAATGTCTTTTGGCAATTTAGTTAATACATCCGTTCTGTCTACATTTGATATTCTTTGCTACTGCTGACTAATTATCTGCTTAAGTATTTTTTGTAGCAGTTGGACAAAGTATTCGTGTATTTGTCATTCACTCTGTAAGAATTTCACCGTGCAATTTTCGTTAGTCAAAAACATGTGATGTCAAGTAGCTGCAAATATTATGTTGACCTTCTCCCATTTTTTCATAAGCTCTGGAGGCAGATGTCTGCTTAAATTGTTCCCAATTGTTACTTTAAGGCCACCAAAGTTTTTGAAATGTGGCAAAATGATTGTCATAAACCGCTTTTCGAATGAATTTTGGCCAAACCATCCAGATTGGGTTATATCTACTGGTCTACTTTGTCTTCATGGCCCTCTCAAGTGGTCACTTATATAGGGTGTCCCAAAAGTCTGGGTACACCTAAATAACTCAGAAAGTATAAGTTTTACAGAAAAATTTTTCAAACAAAAGTTTTATGATTCAAAATGTTCTACTTGATGGCAGAAGCGGCTTGACTTTGGATTGACCTTTGTGTCCTCTACACAAAGAAGGTTAACATTTTTAAATAGGAACCCCAATTATTTGTCATATTCTTGTAGCGGACGTTAAGAGATTTCCAAAACATCCCACAAGTAACCTACTGCAGTTCAAATTCATCGAGTTACGCAATAAAAACGATTTGATCCCAAACGATAAATAATTCCAACTACTTGAGATAACATGTAAGTTTTACAGCATTTTTTATGAAGATTACGAAGATTAATAATTTATATGACTCTTATTATCTCTCAATCTTACCGATATAACGCAAACTTCTACGTAGTATTTTTTTAA
>JAHWXV010139573.1:0-10594 GCA_024586415.1 Phrixothrix hirtus
GGGATCTCGTCAATGCGTCTTTTCTGTGAATTTAAAGGAATCGTGTTTTAACTCGTCCATTCGTAAACAAATATTACTTTTACTAATTATTAAGTACCGAAACATAATGTGCAATAGTAATTAATTAAAACAATTATAAAGAAATTCGGTACGCAGACATTTTACCATCTTTATATGTATTCATAGGAACGTCCTTTTTAGCTGATCAAGTGTCACAAAATAGGTGTTAAATGATGCGTGTTGATTGTCTCTACGATCGTAAATGCCAATTTAGAAGACCTCGATTTATCGGTCAAATTTAGAATAATTAATAACGAAATCAGTCTTACACGATTATCGGGCACGAAATTATTAAAAGAAGATTAGTAACTGGTTAAAGGTTGGACATAAATTTAAACCTTCATAAAAAAATTTGTTGGAGGGTCTCTCAAGATGAGAAAAATACCGCTTATCTTGAATCAACATACTCAAATTAATAGCTTCGAGGTCATTTCCTTGAAGCTACAGCTACAACACTTTTTGACAAAACGTGTTTCATAGCGACTACTATTTATTTTAAATCGTTCCAGAACAATGAATTACTTTTAAAGTATTCATTCGTAGCACATAATAACAAATCCCTCAATTCTATACTGTTTATTTATTTTTATAAAAAAAACCGCTCTCCTTGCCGACTAAAAAATAAATTTGTTATGGCGTTACTTCTTTGAATATTAATTTAACCATTCAACTTGACAAAATAGATGTCAACCTACATACACGTTGAAGTCAAGAAAATGAACACGCCTTACCAGATTCTCTTGAAATCTCCTTACAGCTGAGTTTGGTAATTCCTCATTTCCTAATTCTACTTTAATTATTTCTTTTGTATTCAATATGGTCATACTTTATGCAGTCATGTTGTTCGAAGTTTTGCGAAGTTCTTGAAATTGTACTTTCACCTAGAATGGGCCTTCGTGAAAATTCAACAGAAATAAACAGACGTTTGAATCCTTTTTTTCGACAATTGTATACACGAGCATTGTAAATATTTCCTTTGTAACCCTACGCTCCTAGCTTTGCACTTGCACAGTGACTTAGCACGTTCATTGATAAACCAGAGACGTCATTACTAGATTTTTTGACTGTTTGTGTTGTTCTACGCGCTTAAAAATTTTACAATAATAAACGGTCCCATCGACTGTGAAATACAGTCAACTATCCGTTTCTGAATGCAAGAAATGTAAAACCGGTTGTCATTTGTCGTCAAATTTGTGAAGTCTATGGTTAAAATGACAAATCTGGTGAAATCGCGGTTGATAGTCGCGGGAATGTGCATAATTTGACCAACCATCTGTGAAAAATGATGATTTAGTGCGTCGGTCGGCGCAAATGTTTGTTAGGATGAACGCTTCATAATTTCACAGTTTTCCGTTTGTTTCCGCAAATTTTAAGAAACCCTTCGTTAAAAAATTATAACACCGGTCTGAGTAAAATCTTTTCCAGGAATCACAAAAAGGTGTAGTTTTTTTCACGCCCTATGACAGAAAACAAAATTTTAAGCCATATCGTTACAAGTAACGAGATATGGGTATTCTATGTAACTGTAATCGAAACAAAAGTCTATAATGTGGAAGTACACCTCATTACCGAAATGATAAGGGTTCAAGCAAACAATTTCACCTCGTACGTTCACGTGCTCAGCGTTTTGGAATAGACAAAGCGTTTTAGTGATGGAATAAAGAAATTGCGACGTATGAACAATGCGCTGTGTTGTGTTCCTTCATAATAATACTGCAGCGTATATTTCTGTTCACACTTAAAGCTCATCTCACCATTAGGAACAAATAAATCGTCCTTCTTATAGCTCAGATTTGAACCCCGGCGATTTTCATATGTTCTTGTATCTAAAGAAGTTCCTTACTGGCCAACGTTTCTTTAATGATGAAGTAAAAAACAGCAGGCGAGATGGGTATATAGAAGCAGGCGTCCAGTTATGAAGAATAACGATCGATAGTATGTGGAGTTGTCAACGACGCTTGTTTATTTGTAACATTAATCATTATAGCTTGTGATTTTAATTAAAAATTGCAATTACGAGACGCCAATGGACACTTATATTATATTATGAAGTTTTTAAATAAATATGCTCTGTTAGTAATTATTTTTTCTTGATACAATTAATTTATTAGTTCTTGGTTATTCAATTTTTTTCAACATAAATTTATTAAAAAATTAAGTTTGATATTGAGTAGTTGTGCACGCTAGCGTCAATTAGCCTGTTATGAAAATGAACGTTGAATAACCTTCCAACATCCGTAGCCTACAAAATTGATGCTGTTTGATGTCGGTAGTTACTTCCGTTTTTATGGCGCCATCTTTAAGGTAACGTTTGCCCGTACAGCATCTTTGTATATATAACTGATTTTGAAAAACCAAGAATATAATGTATTTTGCGTTGTGAAAACATTATTTCCGAAATGTAAAAAACTTAATTAAAAGGGTGTTATTGAAAGTTTCCATCAACATTTATTTTGTAAGGAAATAGCAGTGGGCCCCCCGTCATGGCACGAATTTGTATTCGATGGATGGAAGTTTCTCATCCATCTGCTGTTTGCGGCTCGCATAAATGTGAGATTATGTACAAGTTTGAACTAGTTAATCGTAAATCTTTTGCATTTTATAAATTAAATTCGTCTTGCGAAAGAAAATTCCTTTTTAGTTTTCATGGCACTCTTATCTCAAAAAGAAAAATGTATGGTCACCGACCTTAATTTCAGATTTATTTTATTGTTATTGAGCTTTTAATAATAAGTCTTAAATGCACTTTTATATCGCTTTAATTGCAGTCAAAGAAATTATTCTGCATTATTTCAATTGACATTGGTGTGCAGTGCGTTTGATAAAGCATTTGGTAAAACTTAGTTTCCGTTATTTGTAAATTTATCAGATAAGGGCGCGTAAGTTGTAACGTTCCGTTATTGTTTGATTATGAATAATGTTTTTAGGTTTATTAATTTGTTTAACATCCAATTCAGTAATAATAAATTTTGATTTCTTCATTCTAACTTTTATAGAAAGAATTCTATTATTGAGAACCACTGAGATAAGCTTATTCTATTATTGAGAACCACTGGGATAAGGCTTATTTGGTGAACGATAGAGATTCAGGTATCTCTGCTTTTTATTATTGAGAATAAGAAAAAACGATAAACATAGTTTAAAAAATGTTTGTTGAAAAGTTAGTAAGAAATAATTAAAATAATTATAGCAAAATGTCAGAAATATATATTTCTAACAAAATATGCTATATATTATTACAATTTTAGAGAAGTATGACTTTGTTTAACATTTTAAAAATTATAGTCTTCGCGCCTTCAGTTATGTGAACGCTATTGTCAATTTAGATTGATTTTTATTATGCAATTAGTTACACGGTGGTGAGTGTTCATAATTACTCTTCGAATAAATTTAAAAGTCTTTGACCTGGAAAAGTAATGGCAAGTAAGGTAACCTTGTGTCGACTAATGAATAAATTCTTTGATTCGAGACGTTCTTGGAAATTGCAGTTGAATTACTGCAAAATAAGGAATTGCTTTTTTATAACTGAAGAATCGACTCAATATAATTATAATTATTTAAATTCTCTTTTAGAATCTATTAATATATTAATTTCATTAAAACCCATACCTGTCATAACAAGAAAGAATGAGAAGCCTACATATTTATAAGCAGTGAAATTGTCAAGCGCAAACTCTCTGAAGACTCTTACATGGACATTATTAGTTAGTAGAGTACGAAATTTTATCTTATTTTCATTAACCTGAACAATTCTAGTTTCAGCTGTTACTGTCAGAATTCCTATGTTACGCCTTTGAATTCATGAATTCGTAGGAGGGATGCAGGCTCTCAAGGTTGTTGTAAAACAAAATAAAACTATCGAAGAATACTTTATTATGTTACTTTCGATATAACGATCTTTGATTTGCATTGGGTTGTTTGTAAAAGCAGTTTTATGAAATTTCTTATTTATTATTATGGTTCCCATTCCTAAAATAAGCATAACATCGAACAAATCAACTTGAGCATAAGAAGGGTAAATTCGAATGCTACAGTCTTGCCCATTTAACCTATTTAAAATCTGAATTAGTAGATAATACAAATTCCGGCGCCCATTATAAATAAAACTGAGGGATTCGCAATTTACCTTTACATTCATACTGTATCGAACCCATGTTAAATCATTAAAGATCCTCTAGCCAACGAATGTAAGATCTGATGGGAAGGTCTCCCACTCTGTTTACAGCAAGTTAAACACTTCTTCGTTACAAATTAATAACTGCCGTGATAAATGACGCAGTTATTTAGTGCATCTAACTTAAGGTAATTCAAGTTAAGAAAATCAAGCTTTACTCTCTTGACTACAATTACTATGATCATTTCCCATGCCTACTAGAATTTTGTCGAATTTGGAGGGGTTCAATCCCTAGTAGGGATTTTTAAGGTTCGGAATATATAACCTACAATTTTATTTCCTTATCCGAGAAAGAGACATTTTAAATTCTTTGATTGTGTGTGTACCTGTGTCCCTTGGCCCTAGAGGAAAATCTACTAAGCACTAAAGCAACCGAAGGTAGCGAAAATAAATTGCTTAATTAATTAATCAAATATCGATACTTAGTGTATCGTTACATTGGAGGAGGAGTTTGCGTTCACTTAATGCTTGTATATGGAGCTATCTGTTGACAGTTGCTTGTTGAACAAACAAACACGTCGACAGCTCTAATCAAATCACCTATAAATTGTCTTTGATAAAAGTTACTTTTGTTACATCTAATTTGTGCATTGTATAATTCATTTTATATCATTTTTCCTTGAAACGTATTAATTAAATTTGTTTGTGTAAGTGCGTTTTTCTTATTCTTTATTAGTAAATCAATGCGAACTCTGAATTATATATTTAGGCAGGTTAAACTGATAGTGTAAATTATACAAAACCTAATTTAGACAGCTGCAATTACAGGATTTCCGCTAAGAACTCCTGTTCGCCTTGGGGAAATGAAACGTTTCAATCTCGAGCCAATCTTTATTTCTCGTATTGTGTTCTACAAATACATAGGTCGCGGAGGAACACCACGAAGCTCGCTAAGCCGACATTTGTTATTTCCACCATAATAGACGTTTTATGTCGTAGTGCCAAATTGTATCGCCACAGAATAATAGTGCAAAGCGTGAAAAATCTAATAAAAATTGTAACTTTTCAAAATGGTGCCTCGTGTTTCGGTGACGACCAGAAACATTGACTTATTTAGCCATTAGATCATTCTAGAATAGTTTATTTGAAAACGTTTTTGGAAAAAAATGGAGCTAGAATTAACGTTGGATTTTCGTACGTTTTAGCTGTGAATTTAAAATTCAACGAAATCATTTTACCCAAAGATTCGAAAATACTGTTTTTACGTCACGACTTGCACCCTAACGTTGCGCTCACATAATTGTAGCATGATTGAGTCGTCTCAATTTTTAAGCGCTTCTTGAAAAACACGCCGATGCTGGATTATAACGTGGAATGTGATTGCGCTGGAGCCTAGGTCTTGATTGTCCCGTTCTAGCTGAACAAACCAATTGAAATCGCATTTAAAAAAATGTAATAAAAATTGAATACTTAGGCACAATTATAAATTTTTATAAATGTTGAGAAATATTAAATTGGCCAAGTTAGGCGAAGTTCTAGCAAACGCTACAGCTACCATCATGGAAGCTGTGTGTTCGAACTCAAGCTGCTCGCTCTAGATTTGAGATGGTTTCCTGAATTTACAGTTTCATATTCTCGGAGACAATTTCTAGAACATTCCTAACCCCATCTTTACCGCTCTGTTCTGTTCTCGGATGAAGAAGGTGTCTCAGTTACCCCTTTATAACAAATATAAACAGGTCTAATGTCCAATGCTTGTTTTCAAATAACTATAAATTTAAAAATTTTAATTATCCCGCAATGTTTGTATAAATATTGTTATTGAAAATATTTCATATAATTAAACGGAAAATTTAATTACATGCATGAGTGTTGAGTAAGTCTATGCAAGGTCGGATATTAGGAATCCCAGTTGTAAAAATATATTGATTTCAAGTAAAAAAATAACGTTATTTTAGTATATATAATAAAAAGTGGAATAAAAGTGTCCCCGGCGAAAATGAAAGAATCTAAATGACATTGAATTCTCCTTTCTTTTAATCTAGAATCTGGGCATTTCAACTAAAATTATATAAAACAACATTGCCTACGCAGTTAAAATTCTTTTATGTACACTTTTAAGCCCACATTTTGATTATGTCATTGCCATGTGATAAAATTATCACAGAAAAGTAATAAATATTTAAATTTTTCTTTTATGGTTTTTCCTTTATTTTATTTACATTAGACCAGTCAGAAGGAAGCGCAACTGAAATCAAAGCAACCCTTTTCATTAATGGATTGATCCTTGCTCCTTTTTATTCGTAATACAAATAACACCATTGCAAGTTAATTATGGAAATTTCCAACATTACCTAATTAGAATTAGTTCTATAAAATATCTGATTGTTGTTTGAACTTTGATCAATAAACGCCTCCTTTTATAAAATTTATATTAATCACAACTGTTTTATTTCTATTAACGTACATGATTTTGAAAATGGCACGAATGAAAAAAGTGTCAACCTTGACTTGGTTAAATCTTAGCCTTCAGAAACACATAAAAAAGCATTTTAAAGACACTTTCAATTTTAATATTTAACATTTTACAAGAACTAAGTAATAGTAATACTTTAGGAACACGCCGTATTCTGTTGTTTCCGATAATTATTATTTATTGCATTTAATCAGTTCTAATGAAAGCAATAAATTAATTCGTTTAAAAAACATTTCTTGTAATAGAAATATTTAGACGTTTGTGTATCTTTAGCTTTTGTTTAAATGTTTGCATGCGTTGCTCCAAATTAACGTACCTTCACTAAGGCACTACTATTAGAATGAGGGCATTTGTTTTTAATTAATGGTTATTTAATTTAATTGATGTTGTAGTTATATTTAAAAACATTAATAACCTAATCTAAATTGCCTTAATTTATAATTAATCTTTTACAGTTGTATTTTTATACACTAAATAGCTTTTTTAAGTGATCTTTAATTAGAATCATAGAAATAGTTTTTGTTGCGATATTTTGTTTATGAATAATCAGTTAAATTATTGAAAATATTATAAACAAGCGCCTATAAAAGTTTCCTGCTTGAAACAATTATTATGAAACACACAATGACAATGATAGAAATTATAATAATTATTTCAACAGAGATGTTTATTTACTTTGAAAAAAAATCAATGTGCCTGAAGATAACTAGTAGTTTATAAAACATGTAATCACACAACGCCTAACTTAATAATATTACTAAATTATATACCTTAGTTTTATCCTAATAATATTAATTAATCTTAAATCCTAATATTGGTAATCACTAACTTAATCTAGCCCCTAAAATAAAATACTATAAAAGATATATACATAATTTGAAAAGTTGCAACGGGATATGTCTGTGGAAAAATAACAGAGATTAAAATTTGCCCAAAACAAAAATGACAGCGCAAGTGTCCCCTCCTCCTCAACCTACCAATAACCACAATAACTTTAATATTGCTAAAGGGAACTCCACGAGTGTAACATATCATTGATAAAAGCGATAAAAATGATTTTTATTTATACTATACACCACTACATTGGTTCAATTTTGATTGTAAAAGATGATATAAAATGGCTAACAGTAAAATAAATCAAGAATCAAACGTCTACAATACTTATGTTGTTTACTGGATTATAATTAGATTTGGAATTTTATATTGCCTGAGAAAGCTTCTGTTGAAGTATTATGACACATTAAATTAGGTTTTAATTACTGAATAAAAGGGGAAGTTTCCAAATAAATAGCCCTTGCGTCTAACAGAGGCTTTCATTTGTTTGGTAGTATCTGTTGTACTTGTATTATAACACAATTGTAAAAATTGAAATTATCTTCATTTACAAATCTGAGAGACGAAATGCATTAAGAACAAGCATCTTATCAAGAAAGAAATGTGAGTTATACCTACGTACAAAAATTAGTAGCAGGTTGCTTGATGAAGACAAGTGGAAGTTTCAGAAAATTTTATAATGAACCCGCCATATTTTATAACAGGGATTTCTAGAGCATCAATTCCCAAAGCATTGCAGACTAATAAATTCCGAGAACGACTGTAATTGGAGAATCCATTTCGCGAAAAAATTCGTCAAAAACGTTTGTTTCAATGATGAATACATATTTTTTAAACTATTGGTCTGACCATTATAGGGTGGTTATTCATTGAAGGATCCCTAAACGCTGGCATGCATTTACAGATGTTAGAACAAACCACTGAACCTCTTATCATTCATGAATTAGAAACGCAATAAGAGGTTGAAGGTAATCTGAATTTAAATGAGATGCTGATAAATTTTCAACAAGATGGTGCGCACCCTGACTATACGCTTCCGGTTCGGCAATTTTTAAATGAGAAAACTCCTGCTCAATGGCTTGGTTAAAGGGGTTCTATAGATTGGATTGCGAAACAAGTTAGTGATCCAGAAAACGTAGCCTGAGTGAGGAAGTAGATCATCACAGTATGTAAATATAGTGGATATGTATTAAACACTACTACTCGTAACATCTATCGTTTCCACAATTTGCTGGATTGAATTTGTCTTTATCAGGTGATTGTTGTTTTTATAATGCTGTAGTTGCGAGTAGCTTGCCGTATTACATCTGCAGTGGTACAATTTTTCTGTAAACATAGGCCTCTTTTAGTATAACGTGCGTACAAATATATTAAAATATGAATTTCCGCCACCTCCTTTGAGGGTGCACATCTCAAAAATCATTCCTCTTTAAACTATTTTTATTAAGACATTTTTCTTGCCCTATCTCGTAAATTTTGGAATCCCTTTTTAACACTCCGATTGGAAGGGGAAGTTTACCCTTATCAAGGTATTATAAAATATAGGGCATAACCTAACATCACTTTTAGTCTCACATGAAAAGATTCCATGCTAAAACTAAAAATGTTTATAAACTTGCTCAATTAAATACGGTTATCTCCTCTAGAAACCACTTTAAAATCATTTCTCATAAAAACACATCAATTTTATTTTCGCCATTTTGTTCAAAAAAATTACATTCCATTATAAGATGTATTTATCAGTTTTTGCTTTTTTGAGCGTGGTTCTCGCTGTCAAAGTAAGAGATCAGCATTGAAAAAATAAGGTTTTCGTTTAACATGAATCTGAAGATTTTGTCGTTTGTATCATTCTAATCGGACTACTGCTTCTATGTGAAACTCCCAATAGAGGCTCAACTTTAGGGATTAATTGTACTCCTTAAAACATAATTATGACAAAAAATGCGGGTTTCTTAGATTATAGCTATCTGCAACATATCTCAAAATTATCAAACGCGGACGAAGTTGCTAACGGAAATAGATGTTTGCAGGCATCTTGAGTGCGAAAAATATGTTTTTAAAAATTGGTCAGGCTTGCGTGTGTGCGTCTGCGTTTGGTGTGCATATCCATGGCATAGGCGTGAGCGTGGGCGCAGGTGTGCGTGCGCAGACGTGTGCGTATGCGTGACTGTGTGGGTGTGCAAGCGCGTGCGTGTGTGTCTATGCATAGCTATATAGGTCGGATAGGTCAGATTTTTTTAAATATAAGTTGAACCCATATAGTTGTGTATGTCATCAATGAAAAGGATTTTTAACATTCTTTCGAATGATTGTCACACGCGTAGAATTCCATTTCATATTTTAAAGTTGAGGTGTTTGGAGGGGGAACCTGATTTGTAATTTTTGTTCTCCTCGATTCAGATTTTGATTGTTAGCGTGTATATTCTTTTTACCTCTCTTATTTCATTATTTTTTCGAAAAACTATTTTAATTTAACTTTTAAAACATTTAGTTTAACGGGTTTTGAGCGAGGGTATCCAAAATAGTGCCTTAAACTCATATTTCTGAATTTTTAAATATTTTAAAAATACAGGGTGTAAATAAAATAAAGCGACAATGCAACAGAAAATAGTTCAAAATGGGTACAAAAACCAACAAAAGTACCAAATCGGCGTCCTTGTAATATCCTGATGAGGAAAGAGAGCACGGTTAGTACGCACAGTCGCGCAGGCCATTCACTGCTGTCTGAATCATCCCAGTGACCCATGCGGGGCTATTGAGAGCATTCATAACCCGCTTCTTCGAAGACGGCGGCATCTAGAAGGGTACACGCCAGTATGTCTATCTTGGAATCGATTGTGGGTCACTCGTCGTTCGCGACAAGACAAGAATGGAAACCCGTGTGTACCCACGGTATAAACGAAAGAATTAGGATTGCGTATTCTGGAAGGAAAGGGGAGGGACTCTGCTGAAATCTTATTGGGCAAACATTGTAATCTAATTGATGTGTGATATACTGGCGCCGAAGCCGAAACATTGTTAGACCCTCGAAATTACTATGTATAATTACAAAATTCTAACATTTAGAAAATTAAAATAAATTAACGTTTATTTCAAATTTCTAAAAATAT
>JAHWXV010139606.1:0-11433 GCA_024586415.1 Phrixothrix hirtus
TTTCGAAACGTTTAATTTTTATTAAAGTTACACAGTTTTAACCCAAAAATTGTTTTAATTATGAATAATAACTGTGAAAGTTTCCATAAATATTTAAAACAGTTATGATTGTCGGTATGTTTCTGAATCACACATCATTGGTACGAATCTAATTTTTGTTTCATGAAAATATCTCAACCTGTCCCGAAGTTACACAACATTAAACTCCTCGAAAGTGAACTTTGCTCCGCCATTGCTTAGATAGAAGCAAACGAGATGCGGAGCGTGCATCTTCATCACATGGCGCTTGCAATGCATAGGTGAGCGGCGGGGAAAGCGACGGCGACGTTGCGAACAATTGCTAGTTTTTAATAAATTTCTACTTATGTGCGTTTCACAACATTTATAAACCTGTAAATGTAGCCCACAAACAGAAAGCTTGTTTTTGCAAAAACTGGTGGCAACTACTTAATGGTTACAAATATTGAGAAATCGCCGCTATCGACAACGCCTAGGGATAATTTTGCAACTGTTTATCGCAAGTATGCTATTGTCGAAAGTATTAAACAATTTTGTGAATAGTAAATATTTCAAGCCCGCCAGGAACAAAAACAATACGCATAAAGAAACTTGAGTGGTGTTTTAAAAGTTATTTTTACCAAGAAAGCAGTCAATTTTTTACAACTGAAAAGAATTTGTTCTAAAGTTTTATTTTTTATTAAAAATTTATTACTGAAAAGTTTTCCACGAATTCAGGGCCGCGTTGATCATCTATAGTACATAACAGATTGCGATTTTCAGTAGGGGACACAAATTTGTTATCTTCAGATTTAGAGGGCACCAATATATATATATATATATACAAAAAAATATCAATTTATACGAGGGCGGTGCCAAAATTTCTCGGCCTGGCTATGACAGAAACGGCCCAGATTCACTATTAAATTTTATTTTTCAATATAATCTCCACTTACATTAAATTCACTTGTTATATCGTTTCAGTAACAATTCAACCCCCCAGAAATTCCTTTGCTTTGTTATCACCTCTTTGTTGTCACTGAAATGGTGTTCTCGAAGGTCCCTTTTCAAATTTCTAAACAGGCAATAGTCGCTGGGAGTAATATCTAGACTATACGAGGGATGATCAATTTGTTCAAAGCGGCAATCACGAATTGCGGCTTGTATAATTTCAGCAGTGTGCACGTCTGGATTGTCGTGGAGCAAACGCACGCCTCTGATTAGTTCCTCACGTCCTTTCTCTCCAATATTTTGCCGTAATTTGTGCAGGAACTATAATATGCCCTATTGATTGTGGTGTTGCGTCCTTTAGAGTCTATATGAAGAATGCCCTCACAATCCCAAAATATCGTAGCCATCACCTTTTTTGTTCACTGACAGATCCTAAACATTCTTTCTTGGCGGTGCTTCTCCTTTTCGTTTCCATTCCATCGGCTTCCTTTTAGACACATGATCATAATAGAGAACCATGGGTTGCTGAGAGATGTGTAGGGGCCTACCTTGCACTAATCTTATCCATTTAAAATTCAGCGAACAGTTGTATCTGACAGTCTCACCTTTTGTGATATTTCTTTCATCTTCAAGCGTCGATCGTCTATTACGAGATCTTCAATAAGGGCAATATTGCCGGCGCCACCACTTCCCCCGTTCTCTTTGTTCTGACCTGATCTTCCTAAGATTCTTGTCCCATTCGAAACCATTTTGACCAATTATTTAACACAGAAAAAGCACGAATTTTTCCCGTACACTCACATCCAACCGATCTTTAATGTTTTGAGGAGAAACACCTTCTCGAGTAAGAAATTGAATAACAGCTCGATACTCAAATTTTGTGACTTCAGACATCGTGATAAACGAATTGCAGTGGTAAGAATGCTAATTGACGTAAAATTCATTTTTAATTTTTCGAAGCCTAATAGGACTTGAACTGATATATTATCAACATTTTAACGCGCTGCGATACCTTGATCTATGTCAGGCTGAGAAATATTGGAGCTGTCCTCGTATTGTCGCATTTTTGTGGCATTCCTAGCATGCATTAAGGCGTTGAGAACACGGGATTCCGATGTCCAATGACTTAAGTGCAGCCCTGGAAATTTTGAAAAATGGTCGGCCTCAAATTATGTTTTGTTTGGAGCACGTCTGTTGGCTTTTTTATTAAAGGAAAATTGTGTTTGGTACTAATATTTTATTTCCAAATTTAATTGTTTTTTCAATCAGAAATGTTATGATATTTTTTTATGGAAAAGGTTTTATAAAGTGGCATTTCATTGAAAAACTATTGAAATCCAACGACTAACTTTAACACGGTATTGTAAAGGCCTAGCCACGTTTATCAACAAGAAAATGGCATAAAATGCAACACTTTTATGGAAAAAATTGAAAATGCCTACTTTGGAGAACTGCAGGAAAATTTGAATACAAATAAATATGTCTAGACTAATTCTACGTGTCGTAGATGAATAACATGCTATTTGCGTGTACACTAACCTATCTTAATATTAATAATTGATACCAATGACCTAAATTTTTAGTTTTTTATAGTTTACGCAGACAAAATTTTTAAACACGTTCAGTTGCACTAAATACGAGGGCTATTCATCAATTAACCAAAGAGACAAAAATAGATACAATTTTTTATCTATATGCATCTGTAGTTACATGTTGACATTACTTCTTCACATAGTCGCTACCCAAATTCAAACATTTGTCGTACCGTGACACCAGCTTCTTTATTCTTCATCAAAGAATGATGCCGCGTGATGTTGCAGTCAGTTGTTGACAGCATCCTTGAGCTCATCGTCAGCCGTGAAGCGCTGAGTTGCCAGCCAGGGTTTCATCTTGGGGTAGAGATGAAAATCGCTCGGTAAGTCCGAACTATGGGGAAGATGTTGAAAAATATCGCAGCCAAAAAGTATAAATTTTTCCTTTGTTTGCTTCACTGCATGGGATTGCGCATTGTCGTGCAGGAAAATGATTTCGTCAGTAAGCATCCCGCGCCGTTTGTTTTGGATTAACCTGTGGAGTTCCGTAAGAGTCTCACAATGAACCTGTGATGTCACAGTACTCTCACGTGTTACTTTCATGAAAGCTGTCGGTGAAAGTCCTTTGCGATCCCAAAAAACTGCAACTATCATTTTGTGGTTTAACAGTCTGCTTAAAATTTTTGGGCTTATTGGGACAATAAGTGTGCATCCACTGTTTGGACTGTTCCTAGTATCAAAGTCGACGTACTGAACCCATGTCTCGTCCCGTCACGATTCTGTTCAGAAATTCCTCCCTCTCTTCATTGTAGCGCTGAAGGATTGCCAAGGCCGAACCCATTCTTTCAGTTTTGTGAACATCGATTAGATGTTTTGGTACCCACCGTGCACAAAACTTATGGTTACTTAACCTCTCTGTGATAATCTTATGGAGAGTTGTTCTTGAAATTTGTCGCAGATTTTCAGAAAGTTCGGAAAATGTGAACCGACGTCTCACACCTACAAGTTCGTCAACATGTTACGCAAGTTCATCATGCACATCTGTGCGGCCAGTCTTGAATTTTCTGCGCCACTCCTTCACAACACCGTCACTCATAACCTCATCCCCATACACATGATACAAACGACCATGAATTCCGGCGGCATTGACTCCTGCTTGCAGGAAGCGAATGATAAAACGTACCTCGCAACTGGCGGGAGATGCAATAATACTGTTAATTTTCACCGCTGGCTGCTTACACACTGACGAACGAAACAAAGAAATGACTGACGCGATGTAACTTTCAGTCCCCTTTTTCCAATCATGCAAGCGCCATGAAGCTACAAGCATTTGTTTATTTTTAATAGCCGATCGGAGGTTAATTGATGAATAGCCCTCGTACCATATCAAGATTTTTATAAGTAACATAATTTTGATATTTCCTTTTTAAAATTCGTAAAAAATATAGAAACACCATTTTACAAGTAGCATTTAAAATGCTTCGCCGTAAAATAAAACAATGTCTGTAATTTCGATATTAGTTAATCCATTCATTATTTACCCAAACACGATGTTCAACTTACAATTAAATGGAATTAGATTAATAAACACAAAAAACTGAAAATTAATACACTTTGGCAATGAAAAATATTGACACTAAGAGCGATTGATGACAAATAATTCTGATAATGTAACACACAAACTGTTTGTAACGAACATGCCCGATTTGTATACATGTTGCATTTTAGAATGACTAACAATTGCGTTGTGTTTATAGTTCATCTGTTTAAAACCGCATATTCAGGCCTGCATCATTTCTCCAACAGTTTTTTTTTTGGAAACGGCACGGAATTTTTTTCTCTTAGAAACTATCCCCGCGTGATAGCCTAAGTTGATAGGTGGATTTTAAAAGTACCTTTCCTGTATACAGGAAGTATCAAAATAACATGTTATTCATCTGCGACACATACAATTTGTCTAGACGAATTTATTTGTAATCGCATTTTTCTGTAGTTCTCAAAAGTCGACAACTTCAATTTTTTCCAAAATGTATTCTATTTTATGCGGTTTCCTTTTCAATGGATGTGACTAGACCTCTACAATACTGTAAAAAAGTTGTCAATGGATTTTAAAATGGTCCTCTGAAGTTATAAACTTTGTTCAAAGCTTCTCGAAACTCGTGTCTCTTTCACATCAAAAACAAAACAGTTGTGAAATCACAAAACTTCGCGTTAATTATAAACGTGTTCATTTGAAGGGCGACTAATCGCCATTACATGTCGGTCAGTCAGCTAGTCGAGGGGATTAATAAACTAGTCAGCGTAAAATATTCCGGGATACTATAACAATCATGTTGAATTAATGTGTTAGGCAGGTGGGGTGGTTTTTAGACACCGTGCACCATCTGAACGGATCGAACAAAATCGGGCGACTTATCGACCGAAAAGTCGTGTCCTTACGTAAACGAATTTTTATGAATTATAAAAATAATATTATGTTTAATAAGAAACTATTTCTCTAGCGAATAGATCATTTAAGCGGCAGAATATATTCAAATATAAAATATCAAATGTTAACATATATCTGTATGCCAAGAATATTGCAAACACGTCAGTTTCAACTGACGCGTCAAAGCTCGCTACGGCAAAACCTTCAATTTTCTTTTCAGTTTTGTATGGAAATGATATGGAAAATTTATGTATTTCTGATGTAGATTTATGCGAAGGAGCCCTTTTCGTATTTTATTTTAACTTTGTGGCGTAAATTTACCAAGGAATATGAAATTTGCGATTGTGTCAAATTCAACAAGTGTTATTGATTTTAGAAACGTTTTCTGTACATCAGTATTATGTAGTAAAAATCGCCATTGTAATTTTCTAAATTTTATCGGAAATTTTATGAAAAAAAATTAATTAATACACCACTTGGTAAAAATTGAATGAAACCAAGTTTGCTCCACATTTATAAAAAAATTGAACACTTAATTCATCTTCAAACTTTACTGAATCTAGTAAATTATTAATAAACTTTTTTCTTTTATGATTGGTTTATTACGACCCGATAATAAAGTTCGAAGATACGAGGGCGTACTTTTATGAAATCTGCCTACCTAACATTTACACATTTAGCAAACGCTTTCTCCGCTGCTGCATTCTTTCAGAAATTATTTTTTCAGAGAGGTCCTCAAAATATTGATGTACAACAGATTTGACCTTATTGTCCGAAGAAAACCTTTTACCTCTAAATAGAAGTCACATTGTGCTAAATCTTGACTTTACGCTGGATATTGAAGTTCAGTGAATTCAGAACTGCTCGTTCTTTAAGCACCCTGTAATTGATATACAAAAGCAAATTTCTCTCTTTCCAAGCATGTGGTCGTTTTCAAATTTTGAATCATCTGTGCCTTTCTGCATGTACTCAACCAACAAAATGCCTTTTGTATCCCAAAACATAGTTGCCATCAATTTTCGACCAGAAGATTGTTTTCGCCTTTTTGGTGGCGGAGAACCCGGTGAATCTCTTGCATGGATTCTTATTTTCTAGGAAGAATCAAGTCTCATCACCAGTAACAACTCGCGAAAAAAGTTTTTATCGCCTTACAGAGCAATTATATTTCCTTAATAAATTTTTTTACTCGTAAGCTTTCGCTCTGGTGTAAGCAGCCTGGGAATCCAACGCGCAATCACATTTTTCATGCCTAAATCATTAGTAGTTTGGGATATGTTAGCAGCTGGTCTTCAATTTTCCTGATGGTTTCGGCAAACTTTTTCTCAACAAGTCGTCCTGATTTTGGATATCCCGATCGACTTTCTGTCCCATTTCAACTGTTTAGCCCAAAATTTCATTTAGAAATATGATGGTCCTTCCATAAACAGTAATCATGCGTTCATGGATAATTTGTGGCCTTTGGCCTTTCTTTATGAGGAACTTTATAACACTGTGATTTTCAACTCAAGAAGTTACGAAAACTTTAATATTAGGATAATATAATTCAAATTTGGTACAAACACTTGACATAAAAATATCATGCATTCAACTTGTCATTTGCATGGCTAGATAGATTACATTGAATAAAAATGAATTTTGCATAGATACATATATTTAATCAAATGTCAAGGTTGATACAGAAGAAATGCCTGTTTTTTAAAACATATTTATTCCAATTTTTGTTAGTACTGAAAAATCGAACTGATTATTTTTTTACAATTAGGTGACTTATAGCGAAAAAATGTATTCTTCGATTGTGATTAATGATATATCAATGTTCTTGTTATTATTGAAAGTGATTTATAAATAACTGAAAGTTAATTCCTTGTTTTTTTTTTTACTAATGCTTTGATGTATCATTCGTCCTTTGTCCAACACACTCGGCTACAAACAATTTAATCAATAGTATCATTATTTTAATATAATAAACAGAAATCCGATATTAAGTTGATACCGTATATATATACAATGGAAAACATTGTCTATTTATAAAACTTATGCGATAAGAATGTAGAGGTTATTCAGACCGTAAAATTTAATATTTTCAGAATTTAAAATATATTGGGAAAAGAAGTACAGGTCACAAAATGATAAAAGATGGAAAAAACGGATCACTTATCCAATTGAGAAAAAAGTAGAGGTGGCAAAGACTGTAAAACGATTGACCACTTCGTCAAAAAAAACATGACAACTGCGAAAAAGTTACAAGAGGCAATATCTTGAAAGAAAAAAATTGGAGAATAACTCTTCACTTGCACAAAAAAAACACAAAAACTGTTCGAGATCATTGGGAAAAAACAGGCGATAACGCCAAGAAAAAGTAATGGTAAACAACAACATTCAATCAAGAACATTAGAAGCAATAAGTAACAAAGTCTTAACAAAAAATAAAGCACGGCTGCTCTCTTAGGTCTAAATGGTTTAGACGAAATCGATAATAAACCATCAGGACCTCCAGAATTCCTTTATTATTAATGGATTTCATTTCCGTTTAAATTGTACATTTTATTTGAAAAAATTATGATTAGGTGATCACTAAAACCATTTACTGAATGACATAGGTTTTCACAATTGTTACAAAATGTTCGTCATGCTTCTTCATGGAAAAAATTATTGTGAAAAACCATGCCATCATTCCCAAACCAAATTCCTAAATTCTTAGGTTCAATACACACGGGCGTAAAAATATGTAACCGCATCTTAACAGCGCTGAAGAAAAATTAAAATCCTAAGTCATGAGCAAATTGTTCGGTCCTCGTATTTTTGCAAAAATTGGTATCGGTAATTTTTCATTTATTTAATTCTAAGGAAAGCGCACATATTTCCAAATGGCGTCACTCCACGTAGAAGTCACACCCACCAAAGGTGTTTTTCATTCTAAACAGCTAAGCGCATTTATAGCAATAAATAAAAAAATAAGTCAGCATTTTGTTGTTACTATGACTATGATTAGCAGTCTGTGCAAAATGTAAATATCTACTGAAGAGGTTAATAAACCGACTTTGATAAATGTGAAAGAAAATGTACACACATTTTATTTGGACTGAAATAAGGAACGAATTTACTCATTGTGAATGTGTGCACAGACTGTTATTTACTCTTATTTACGTTAGATACATTTTCCTCCCACATCTAATAAATTAATTAAGTTAGATGTCTTGTTAACATCAAATATGCCACTTCACAGTAAGGTGCTTACGCATAACAAATTTGCTCGTTAGACGAAAGCGACAGCAAAATATTACGTAATATGTATTTATGTTGCCAACTTCAATAAATATTTAAAATTTATGTAATCCCGCTAGCGCGATTTTCAAAAGCATTCGCGTTGAAACAATACAAGCAAGATATACAAGGTACAGTCGGAAATAAATCAGCAATGAAACCGAAGTCCTGAAAACCTCCTGAAAGTCGTTTGGTAGTTGCGGTCGTCAATCTTTGACCGGTCAACCTTTCCTTCAGGCAATGAAGGTATTCCTATGTCTAGAAAGGATCGATACGCATAAGCGTCGCAAAGGTACAGAATCTAGTTCGTTCCTTATTCACAGTATGCTCCCCAGGAACAAATCTTGGATGTGGATATCAAAAAATACAACCAATATCGCCTTCCTTTTCAATTTGGCGACTCACATGCAACAGATTCTACGATGCTCGCGCTTTACGCCGAAATCCAAACCTAGACCTCCGCAACTTACAAGCGGCGGTTCTTGGGTAGTAAACTTGGTTCCGAACGTGGAGAGTACTGCGGTGTTCTTTACGCGTGTACCCACACGCCCTCTACAAGAAATCGAAATGTTTGACATTCCGATTTCTTGGGAGAACGAGGTTCGATACCTGGGTGTCGTATTCGACTCTCAGCTGACGTGGAGATACCACATCGACTATTACACTTCACGTGCAAAAGCCGGCGTGGCAGCATTGTACGGTCTGTTGAACCGCCGAAGTAGGCTTTCCTTGGAAAACAAAGTTAGACTCTACAAGGCGACCATCCGTCCGACAATGGTCTACGCGGCAATCGCCTGGAGATATGCCGCTAGGTCAAACATGAGGAAGCTGCAAGTCATCCAAAACAAGTGCTTGCTCATGGCTACAGACGCGCCGTGGTTTATGCGAAATTCGCAAATTCACGAAGATCTGAGCATTCCCACAATCCAACAGTTCATCCATGAACAGGCCACTAATTGGTACTCTTTGTTTCAGGACCGCTCCAACCCCCTTATCTTCGGGTTAGGAGCCTACGAGGAAGACGCCGGAAACCGTCCAGGGCGGCCCAAGGAGATTCTTAACCTTAGCGAGTAGGAGGAGCCACAGGAAAGTGCGACTTCCTTCACTTGAAAAACTGGGCGGAGTCATACGATAACTGTGGCTGCAAACACTTAAGCACCAAGTCGTGAATCGCTCAGGACGAAGGTTTGATTACCTTGGAACACCGCCTGCCCAAAAGATTCATCGGTTCATGCAGAAGATTGCGTTTATTTTGGGGTCAAACACCATGTTTTGTCACCAATAATCATTCTGTTCAGTATCTGATGCTCGTAGGTAGATGAAGCACGGACGTCAAAAATGCGGTGCAACATCATCTTGTTGAAAAATGAAGTTGTTGCTTTGCTCACTCAAAACGCCATGTTTGCACACGAAATTGCCCATATATTATTAATTTTGTTTTCATTTAACGTATCCTCGATTTGTTTATATAAATTTGCTGTGTATAACTTTTGGTAAATATAACCAGCGCTACATTTCCCTCTAATCTTATGTGTGAAAACACATGCTGGTTGTTCAATTGCGCTTGTCGTGTTACGTTGTTAAATTTATCTTTGCTAGCACACTATAAAATCATTCGGATCCTTTGTGCGCCTCTTTCGTTGTTCTAATTATTAGAATGTGTTAATCGCCATTAGTGAAAATAAACCATTAACAGCCTTACAATTATAATATTGTTCAATTTCACTTGTTTGCATTTCTCCATTAAATGAGAAATGAACCGCAAGTGTAAAATTGTTTTGCTTCGCAATCTATTTACACCTACGATTATATACATTCACCTATTATTAAACATGATCTTTAGATGTATATCCCTGCAATAGTTATTAAGTATCTAAACCTTATGTTTTCTATGTATTTTGTTTCTTTAACTTGTATTGATTCATGTGATTCTTTTATTTCAATGAATTTCTTACATTTAATATATTGTGCTGATTTATTTATACGAGGTGTGACACAAAAAACGGGATTGAGTGCATAACTTGAAAAGAGTCGAGTTGTCAACAACTGGTCTGGTGACGTCATGCCATACACCCCCTCTAACCACGCTACGAGTTTGGACTCGGCCGATTGCGCTAGTCGGGAGTATTACATCAACGAGTGAACAAGTGCAACTGTGTTCTGCCGGTAAAATGTCTAGTGTGAAAAGTGAACAAAGAATCAATATTAAATTTCTTGTGAAACTTGAGAAATCAGCCATAGAAACTTTCCAAATGTTAACGGACGTTTATGGGTATGATACTTTGTCTAGGACACGCGTGTTTGAATGGCAATCTGTTTTCGGAAGGAAGGTACAGTGTGAAAGATGATGAACGTTCGGTGCGCCCAAGATCTGCAATTACTGATCGAAACATTGCTAAAGTTCGACGATTGAGTGTTCGTGCAGTGGCTGAAGTGGATAACTTGGATAGGGAAGCTGTTTGGCGCACTTTAAGTGAAAAATTATACATGAGGAAAGTTTTTGCGAAGGTTGTTAACAGCAAAAGTTTTGTCCGAGACCAAAAACAGTTTCGTAAAGATGTGTACGCGGACACGCTAGAACGCATCAGAAATGAGCCAAATTGTTTGGAATCTGTTGTTACTTGAGGCGAAACATGGAGTTTTACCTAAGACCCTGAAAGTAAGTGCCAGCCGATGCAGTGGAAGTGTTGCCACGCCTAAAATTAGATAGATGAGCGTAAACGGCCTTGCTAGCAGGGTCACGCTCAGCGGCGAAAACAAAAGAAAAATCTCCGGCCGGCTCTAGTGCCGCGGAGGCTAGGGAGTGGGTAGTAGTTACTTATAAAAAAGAAGATGGTCGAGATAACTATCGAACGCGATGTCGTGGTTGGCCGGTGCAAGTTCCGCTCCCAGTGTCGCTGGCGGGAAATCTGGACTCGGTGCTGACGAGCACCGGATGGCCCCGAAACTGGTACGACCTCGCGCAGGAACCGACCTAAAATTCCTAAAGGAAGGAAAGAAATTGGGCGCCACACACTTGTAATTAAAGAAAAAAAACACTGAAGTCAATCGTGACCCACAAGTATGAAAGCGTCGTAGATTCAATCGGTGATAAAAGTTGGACTTAACATTATTCGTAGGTACTCTGCTTCACACACTTAAGGTTATGCAGAAAAGCATCGGCAAAAATGCTTACGAATGAACTGAAAGAGAAATTAACTACGGAACAACAGTGCATAAATAAAAAGAAAGACAAAGTAAGGATAGGATCAGTTTATTTTC
>JAHWXV010139609.1:0-10161 GCA_024586415.1 Phrixothrix hirtus
ATATTTATGTCCTTTAATAATTAGATCGTTGCCTACAATTTCTACAGCATCTTTACCGATGTTCCACTTATCGTCATTGATATTATACGTAATTCCGTATGTAGTATCAGTTATGTTCTCGGTATCTCTAATCATAAGTTCGAGATAGTACTGAGGTAGTTCCGCATATTGTTCAAAGAAGGCATCAGCATCGGGCTCTTCCAGCATGGATAGTAAAGTTGCTGAATCGGTACGAGCTGAAGGGTGTGGCGGCGGCGGCGATTACGGAGCAGGTGATTGACCTATGGTGCCTATTAGCATATCTCGAAGAAATCTAACCTCATCATTACCATTATCATCAGCTGATCTCACTCGCAAATGCGAAGAAGATGTTAGCGGAAATAAAAACTTTAGTATTCGAGTTACTTTTGTAGTAGTTGGAGTACTAGCAGCAACAGCAGCAATTTCTTCTTCCTTCTTTGTGGAAAAGGAGGATAAAGACGGTGCTGATGCCGGTGGTTGTTGTTGATTAATTTTAGAAGCAATTTCCGCAAGAGGTTTATAAGTTTTCTCTATAAGTATCTCAGTGTTTAGTTCCACTCGCTGTAATGCTTGATATTTTCGTTTTACAGCAGCACGAGCTTCAACAATTTTTCGTTTTAACTTTTTCTCTTTCGTATCCATATTTACTGCGTGGTTCTTGATAATAGGTAATGAACAGGTCTAGAACGATTTTTAACAGCTCCAGAATGGCTTTTAACAGCTCCCGAACGGCGTTTAACAGGTATTTAATAGGTATCCGTATACAGAATTAAAGCATTTTTTACTTTACTTACTTAGAGCAGGCGACATCATTGAAAATAAACACCGAATTGGCCTTAGCATACCAATGAGGTTGAATACCCTCGTTTTCATTAAACGAAAAGTAATTTACACCTTTTATTGGCTTTAATACTTGCTCTAGAAATTGGTATTTAGGTTGATGAAGCGATTTTGAGACAATGTAGACATTTTTAAATTTTAAGCCGTTCGCATCGATAAGCAACGCATCAAGACGTTCGTTTTCCCGCAATTCGAAGGACCGGATATGATGCAGGGTATACTGTCGCTCAACAACTTCCCAAGTTTACCATCTTTGTTACCGCTTTTCTCATCTGTCAAGGATACATACGGGCAAAGATCACTTTTGCTTTACCAACTTCATGTCGGAAAGTTACCCAACTATGTATTAACCTCAAAGTATTTGTAACCACCGCTTTTATATCTCATAAAACACACACAAAATATTTTATTGAAATAATAATAATTACATTCTATTTTTAAAATAAAATACATATAATAACATTCAATTTTAAACTAATTATAAGTTTATATTTTTTTAACTTCTCAAGTAATAGGATTATATTCAATAATTGTATTGTGCAATATCAGGCAATAGGCGACTGTACCTTGCGGAAAACTTTTCAACGTCTCCATCTCTAATCTAATGTCGGCTGTGGAGTTCTTAAGATTTTCATTTTGCTTAGAACAATCGATTACGAATACGGGGTAATCCTTGAACTGTTTGTAGTTAAATAGAGGAGAACTTCTCTCTCTTTCATAGGAGTCACGTTGAAAGTTTGCGTAGTTCAGGTATGCCTGAGAATAATTGTTGTTTTCAAAATGCAGTTGCATATGTTCATACGGGTACTTTTCTGAATTCAAATGAAGCGATAAATGTGACGTCAAAGTGTTTAAATTTTGATGCATCCACGTCTTTGACGTTTTTCTAATCTTTTTGAAAGCCAATCAGCACCCAACAAGGCTTTTCCAAAATAATAGACGTTTTTATTGGCTAAATATCCATTCTACCGTTTTTAATTGCAGGTAGCTCATAAATCTCTCAGCGACGAAAAGGTAAAGAAATTTTCGGGTTTTTATTGAGGGAATAGTATAAATTGAGTTTGGCTTGATCGCTGAGCGTTAAATGAGGCATTTTCCAACTAAATTCTTTCATATCTATTATTACATCTGCAGCACCTTCATGGCAATTTTTATAAGTTCTAGCTATTATTAAGACCAGCTCTTGACGCATGTTAATTATCGGTTTTGTGTACATCTCGCAAAACCCTAGTACATGTTTTAAAGGTATGCAGGTAACGAAGCGCTTCTCGAGTGTATCATTTTGAAAATAGTTGTTTAACCGTATTTTCGACGGTCCATCCGGTTAAATTTAATATGTTCAGAGCATCAGACGTGTAAGATGAATAACCTTTAATGGTACTCATCGATTCTTTTACCGCCCAATTCATAGCGTATTACGTCGAACAAGAAGCATGGAAAATTTTTTGTAAACTCGTACGTCTTACTTTCAGCTTCCGGTAGTTTGTCTTCTTTTGCCGATCCGCTAATATAGATATAACTATTGTGCATATTCGTTATTAGTTCTTGATTTTGAATTAAAATTCTGACTTCGTTTGAATGTTCATATGTTCTAGAGCCATAGGGATAATAAGTATGCAGTTCTTCATTGACAATGTCATAATCGTAAGTTTAGCTCTTGAATACATTAAGTTGAGACATTTTTTTATCTTGTTCTAACTCCAATCGATCTTAGAAATTGTTTTTCAGCAGGTGATAGCAGCTCTTTCGAGCGGCTCTCTATCAAAACAGATTTCCAACTAGGTACACGTAGATTTGACCTATTTTTTTATAGTTATCGTCTGCACTGCGGTCGTATTTGTTAACATCAACAATAGTTCTAGGCTGATACTGCGAGGAGCTCGATGATTGACTCCTAAATCTGAGACCCATCCTTCTTGAGTTCAAACTTCTGCAGCGCTAGGCACACCGAGAACGGCTCGTCACCAACGTCAATAGGTCGACCCAACTGGTCTATCAGATCGATGAAAATTTTTCTTATAGTCTCCGTGTTAATTTCTAAGAATGGCGGATTGACAGGTCTATACGCTCCTTTTATAATGTCACACTCTACATTAACATGCGTGTGATTTGATATTAGGGCGACTTCTGAAGAAGTGTGAAGTATGTCCGCTTTTAATAGTTCAGATTTAAAGCCTAGCATGCGCCCGATACTTTGAGCTTTTTTAAAATCAACGTCGCACGCACATTTCCAACTCGCACTTGTAAGTGTTTGAATTCGCTCTTACATGAAATCTATCCACATTCGTGTTAAACAATTTCAAAAGACTATGGTTTACATATTCGCTTATATCATCAATTTCGTAAACGCCATGCGGAATTTTAATTGTTTTCTTCGGTAATATTTCGAATTGAGTTTGCAGCGTGAAAACCAATCAACCCTAATACGTATGTGAAACGGTTGTGTACTTCTCACATACGATAAATCAGCGATATAGCTTTGTTACCCGTACCTGTTATACTGAACGTTCTTGCCATTACGTATGCTGACTAATGAATATCACTTTGCGACATTTACCTATAAAGAAAATTTAAACAAAAATGCCACAAACTACCGTGTTAAAGTCTTGCTCGCATTCATAATTATAATGAATTTTACAGCCCCGAAAATAGACTAGTACTTCTTGAGGGTGTCCAAGGTCATCAAAGCTATCATAATAAAAAACGTTGCTCTTATTCTTCTTATAGCAAGTCCAGTGAGTCCCAGGCCCCTATTGATTGCCCAAATTAATTATTGCGCATTCACGAGTCCACGCCTTCTTAGGTAAATTATTCCGCATAAATATATCTCTGAAGTAGGGAACATTTTTTGCGTATTTTTTCAAATCCACATCGGTCAGCGCTCGTCGGGGAAAATTTAGAAATTCTTTTGAATTATTACGTGCCGGTAGAGGAGAGATTAGAAATAGAGCGCTGCCACTCGTATAAGGTCTTAAATAAATCCCACTGCCTTTATTTCCAATAACAGCCGCTTTCATAACTCAATTATGTCTTTTAGTTTCCTCCTGCAGCTTTTTTGCGTCTTTGGCGTCATTAACTGCCTTAGCAATACCACTAGCACCGTCTGCCAATGACCCCGCAGCGGATAAGCCCCCAAATAGAAATTTTAAGAGTGGAAGAAACTCACCTGTTTTAGGTAGACGAAATTACCCGAGGAACTTTAACATTTTTTCGACCTCCAATAGCTTTTTTGGCAATACGAGAGTCTTTATTAAACCGAATAAACTGTCTCCGGCCGAACTTCCGATAATATGTTTCGCCAAATTTTTGATCTTCTTAAGGACGTAAGGACGCTTCCTCTTTGAAATAACTCTACCCCGTTTGCGAGATTTCCGTATCTTGTTGCGTGCCAAGCAACCCATCTCAAACTTTCTTTTTGTTTTCATAGTCGTACCTGCAGCTAGCGCAGATGCTTTTTCTTCAAAAGTTACGTCTTTAACTTTAAGCCTTTGCCAAGCTCTATCTTCCAAAATACGATCGGCTTTGTCTTTCACTTAGATCGTTGGTTAGGCTGTAACTTATACCATGCTGTTTATAGGCGGCATCTAGCGGATTTATAGCCAGATCTCCGCGGGTGAGGCGTTTTTCAAATTTAGTGCCTAGACCGTAATACTGATATCCAGACAGGTGAGCTTCAAAACGTAACTTGTTAATAAGTGTTTTAGCAACACCTTTCCCTTTTCTCTGATTAATCACAACTAACGCGTTTTTAAAATTTGAGGGGTATTTATAGTCGCTACAACTACAACAGGAAGTGATAATTACTAATTTCAAACTTAAAACGATGTAATAAAACAATGTAATAAAAATAAAACTGTCTTATTTATTTATATTAAATTATACATAATATCTTTTATAAATACTTTTGAAAAAATATTAACAATCTCGGCTATAAACATAAAGACTTTTTCATTATTCAGCGTTAGAAAATCCAAATTTTGCGCTAATAACTTTACATAATATGCTTGTTTCATCGCTTAGACCCTTGTTATGATACAACTACTTTTTGCAGAATAGATCATACATTCACTTCATTTCGTGGCGATTAAGAAAGCTCAATTTTTTTATTTACTACATCTCTAATCGAAAATAATGATTTTATACCGTTCTCGGAAAACTGAATAACATTGCTCCCCTGAATTATTCTAATGATTTTTTCTCCCTTAAAATGTGTATATAAGTCAATTATAATTCCGTAGCCTACGTGCTATTCATCCATTGGAAAATTTCGAATAAACTGTTCTGTTTTCATGGAAGAAACACTGTTCCATTCGTCAATGTTGAAAGAAAGACCTCTTGCACGATATACCAAGTAACTTATTTCACTGCCATGCAGGTTCAAAATCGTTTTTAGTTCGCATCCCACTTGCAGAACGACGCTGTCTTCAATGAACATTGTCAGTGCGGATATTAGATGCGTTTCAGCTTTGTCTACAAGCATCTCATTAAAAAATATGAATAATGTGTAGGACTAAAAAATTACTTTCTTCCTGCACAACGGCTTCGGAATTGGCCCAGCTAAAGTTTGCAGTTTCTCGTTCACGCCAAAGGTATTTACTGTTGTTGTTATAGCATTTTGAGTCTTCCTTACACTCATCATCAGTTTTATCTTAAATGACTATAAAATAAGTTTTATTAAAAATATATTCTAGATAAAAGAAAAAAATTTACCTTCAAAATCGGTGGACCAGCTAAAATTAGCATCTTGATCATTCAGGTCAGGAGAGTATCCGACGAGAGATTTTTCTTCGTCTTCAGATTCATTTTCCTCAGTTAGGGAAACCATTTCTTCATCGTCGTCAAAATTGTTTTTCCTTTTAGCTGACATTTTAGTCCGATAAGTTACGCAATTGCACCGACAATACGAATAACTTTCACACTTTTTACACGCCAACCCATCAATCTGATCCCAAGGTTGAGGAAAACAGTTCAACTCACAACAATAATAATCCATCTTTACTCTCTTTTCGCCAACGCTAATAATGCAGATTAAGATGCGCTGTTACCTTCCTTTATATAGATCGCGTACCGATGAGAGAATGCTTCAGATGTTACCACCCACAAATCCCACTTCGAAATCAAGAACATCCCTTCCTCTTTAGTCCAGAAGGAAGGAAGGGAGAAGAGATTAAAAGAAGAGCAAATCAAACATTGAGTTAGTTGTGCCTCAGCGAGTTCTCTGAATAGCTACTTCTGAAATTCAGTCTTCACAGTACTATTCAGCTCATACTCATCCAAGCTGTGCCTCCATAACTCAAAAACAGACCTCCAAGTATCTCGCCGATGAACACGTCGACCATAGGTAAACGCGACGGTAGCGCCGTATGAAACGATTAATCGTTGTGCGCGTAGTGCCACTTAAAACTGAGTAAGTTCACGTTACCTTAAAACTTTCCATACCTACTTATAGACATTACTATTATTACACCATTAATTGCATTCATGAACTTTGATCCCGAATTATTTCAACAACCTACGTTTTATTGACTTTGCATATTTTAATTGTGAACATTTATTTCTTATTTTACGTAATTAATTAATTTCAGTTTATTTTTAATCAAAGACTTGCAATAATTAGTTCTATTAATTATAAGCAGATAACGAGCAGTCCTGACAAACAACCTACGATACAGTGCCACGCTTCCCTAGAGGCCTAAATCACAGCCTGCCCGCAGAGGACGCTCTCATAGCGTAGCTTCAAAGGGAACTCATACAAAATAAAAACATACTAAACGAGTTTCATTTTTATCCTTTCGCCTACAGCACTGTGCCGCAAACGGGCGCCTGGAGAGTATGAGCTGCGAAAACTTGCTCCCACTCATTAGTTTTTCTTGTGTTCTTTTTGCATAAAAAATACGTGTAAATTTTACGATTCGCGGCTAGAAGTTACATTTTATCATTAAATGAAGCACAAGGTCACTCAGACCTTTGCACTCATTCCACTTCCAAGAATTCTTTTCGTGTTGATAATTGTCTATATAAGTTTAGTTAGATGGCGCACGGATTTAAAATTTTTTTAATTATCCGAGCAGAATATTGTTGAGTGGTGGTGAAGGGAGGGGGCTATTTTACATAAATTTGATATTAGTAAAAAGTATTTTTTAAATTATCTAGTTGTTAAGCCACAAACTCACCAGGTCATTCTCGATGGAAAAGGTTTGGGGGCTCCGATGACAAGGTCAATGCGTACATTGAACCGCTAGTAAATTGTTCTCGCTATTTGCTAAGTGATAAAAGTTCTGGACATCAAAAGTTTCTAGAGCTGGGACTTGAGAATTTTGTGGGTTAAAACCAATCATTTGAATAGGATGCACTAATTGCACTTATGGAATGGATGATGTTAACTTCGGTTCCGTCTTTCGAATGCCTAAAGGTAATATAGTTGTAATGTGTGCTATTGATGATATCGGTATTGTACATGAGTGGATCGCTTTAATATCCAGCGAAAATTACATGAACTCGAAATTTTATAATGCAAATCGTGAAATATTTTATGAAAGCAACGACAATGACGAAAAAGATTATGAAGACGCCCCTACCTCTAAATGTTTCAGCAACCGTATCGTTATATATCTTTATCAAGTACTCTGTCGTTTTCCGCTTCTAAAATAGCCGGCTTTGAGCTTAAACGGGCTTTCTTAGATGCCGAAGATAAACAAAGGTTTCCGTTTGCAGAAGAAGCCGTAGATTCTCCAATCTCTTTAACGATCGGCGAATGCTTAAAATTAATTGAACTTAAATGCGCGATTAATTACGAATTGGAATTGTTAAATGATGTGGAGTTATTAAAATATATTAAAAACTATGGTATAAGTGAGTTCCTTAAACAAAATTTGGTGAAAGTTAAGAATTCAAGAAAAACAATTAACTCTATCGCAGCTCAGCAGTGATCGTGAAGCTACTACAGTTAATGCTAATTAAATAGAAAATTCGAATTTTTTTGAGAATTTAGAAACTAAATTTATATTATTTATTCGTGAATTTGTCGAATCGAAACTTCTTTCATATAAGCATGCGTTAATTTTAAACATGTTACGTAAATATAGAGCATACTTAATCAAGTTACTTAGAGATAGCATAAAACCGTTGTAATTTTTGTAACTTTTGTATACTTACTTTTAGATAACGATAATAAAAAAATTTTATTTCATGCAGCTGCAAAAGATTACTATCAGGTGTGGAATTCGAACTTACGCTCTCTTTCGAGACTTAGATTAACATCAATGCGCCTTAGACCACTCGGCCAACTTGACTGTTAAGATTTTGTTTGTAGTAAATTTAGATATGTACATACATACATTATTAGAATTCAATGCAAACAGTAATTACATTAAGACATATAAAATAACAAATATTTTTAAACAAATATAAATTTGATATTTTGTGGTAGAGCCATCTAGTATTGAATTATAGAATGTAATTATAATAAAAGATGAAGAGATAATCCTATAAAGTATAAGGTTTAAATTCTAAATTAATAGAACACCTACATTGGTAAAAAGCTATAAAACTACAAGTTCAAAATATCAACATTTCCAAAGTCACCACCAAAAAATCGCATAACCTTGCATAAAAATGCAGGCAGGCGAACAACAAAGTTTTGCAAATGTTCATATTTTGAACTTGCATTTTTATGGCTTTTCACCCATGTAGGTGTTCTATTAATTTAGAATTTAAACCTTATATAGGATTCTCTTCATCTTTTATTAAATATAAAGTTCATATCATGTATTTTTTATATATAGAATTACATTTGCAAACAAAGCGGTTTATTAAACATCCGAAAGCGGATGCGTTTAATTAGATAATAGCTTATCAGTTTGTAAATTTAATTCAATAAAGCATTTTATTATATATGTATGTCATTAGGTATAAAGATCTTGATTAACTTTTAAATTATAATTTTTATTAAATAGCATAAATTTTGTAAAATATTTTTTTGAATTATATTGCGCTTTAAGTAAAAACATAAATACATATATGAATAAAATTTAATTTTCCTTTTATACATTAAGCAATTATTATGCATATTTAAATAACAATTTTTGCAAGTCCACTCGTTGAATTTTAGCGTGATTTTTAACCTGACAAGTTCTTAAGTTTAATATTAAATTATTTTTGAATTTTAGCGGGGTATATACATGACGTAACTTTTAACCTTACAAGTTCTTAAGTTTAATATTAATTATTTTTGAACTTTAGCGGGCATACGTGACGCCATTTTTAACCAAGTTACACACACACACACACACACACACACACACACACACACACACACACACTTTCAACTTCTCTAACGTTAGATGGCGCCATACTACGTATTTAGCTAAGCACTACAGTTTCCATAGATACTTCCTACTCGCTAATGCCAAAATGGCGATGCATGTAACGTGGTGGACGAGGCACAACATGGCCGATATATCACGTGGTGGGCGCGGTTCAACATGGCCGATATATGTCACGTGATTTAAGCAACCTCACGTGGAGCACCTCATTGCGCTGCGCCCCTTTTGCTAGAGAGGCCACCATTCGCTCCTGCTTGCGCTGACCCCCTTTTTCTTGAGGGCCAAATTCTCTGGCAGCCATCTTTAAATCTACTTCCGCTTCAGTAACCAAATAGACTATCTACTTTCGGGTTATTCGATTTTAAACAAATTCCTGATTTAGCACACCAAGGTGATTGTGATCTTAAATATAAATTTTTATTTAGCTAGGGATTTTAGTTTCATAGTTATTTTATTCAGACTTAACGGCGAAAGTACTTCCGGTTACTCGACTTACGGAGATTTTATGAAAAACCGCCTAGCTTATATAAAAGAGCGTTATATTACTAAGAAACATAGTAATTTTTAAAAAATCGTTAAAGTCGATTTCGAAAGTGGCACTTCCGGTATTCCGATTTTAGTGAAATTTTTGCGGTCGCCTGTGACGCTGGATAGAAACTCAAATATAAAATTTTGTTTTTCTAGGACTTCTGGTTTTCGAGTTTACAGACACATACCCATACGCACACGCACGCACGCACAGACCAATTTCCAAAAATATGATTTTCATATTTCCACTAAAATTTCGACATCGAAAATTTTAGAGGAAAACAATACTTTCTCTTTTACCTATGCTACGGTCATTTGAGACAAATGGACCGAATTTCATACAGTGCACGACAGCTCAAAAATAGTTGCGGAGTTCGGGTCGGGGTGAGGTTAGTTCGGTAGTTAGCCAATATGCAGAACGTAAAGTAATGAGTAAATTTAATTATAA
>JAHWXV010139682.1:0-13407 GCA_024586415.1 Phrixothrix hirtus
ACACCCGTTATTATATTTATTACACCAAATTACAAAAACAATGTATAAAACAATTACACTAGAACTACAACTTACATTTGTAAACAAAAAGATTAATGATAACGTATGCACATGCATTGAGTGACTAAAAAATATTTAAAGTAATTTCACAACCATAACTGCTCGCGTGGCGTCTGCGAGACGCCATTCGATACATGGTATTACATTGCTTACCTTTATTTACTAATCTTTGACAATGCCTTTGCAATTCCTAAATACGAATAAACTATACAATGTAGTTAAGGAATGTACGACAGGAAAATTTCTTAAAATAAAAACTAAAGTAAATAATAGCATCCACGCGTGCACTTACAGGTTAAAAAACCCAGCTTTTCTGGAAAATAACGTAAATTTAGATCAAAACGCTTTGTCCATTTTATATAATTATGAAATAAATGAATTACCGACTTTAAGTAAGTGTACATGTACGCGTTGAGTCAAAATTAATTGATCTGGACACCTTAAATTTGTATTCTTAGTTGTTAAAGAAAAGTATTAATATCAAATTTACTACTTGTACTTTAATAAGCTAGTTCTCATAATTACTATCATATTTACTGGGTACCCAAAAAATCTTTTGTCTATGCATATTTTGAATATTATTGACTGTCGTTAGCGCAATTGAGATTCGATTGTTATCTATTAGCTTCAAACAATTACTTCCAGCTGTACAAACAAACTGGATTTTGTGATATAAACAATTTGAATCTCGATTCCGTTAGCCAATGTTTCTTTTGTTGCTAGTCATGCTTAATTTCTTAAATAATTGTTGAATTTGAGTTTATATGTGCTCTTGTGCAAAATTTTCGTTATTTCACCAACATAAACCTTACTTATAACCGTTCTAGAGCAATTTGTCAGCTCTCGCTGGTCTTTTTGTTGTAAGTACGATAATTGAAATATTATAGTATATGTAAGCATTACGACTTGCATTGTTTACTTATACAATTTAATTAAAATCAAATTTAATTCAAAATTTGTTAAAACATCCTTTTTGTTTAAAGAATAATTTGGCTTTTATATTGAACTATTTTAATTCACCTCGTATATTGCATAAAATTAAATATTTTAAAATTCAGCACAAATATAGGATTCGATCCAGTTGTATAGACGCTTACGTCAGCTTTGTGATTATAACATGTAGCAACATTGTATCCACGCACATTTTCAGGGATAATGAATAGGTCACTTGTTTACATACAAATTCCAGTGGATAGACGCTCAAGTAAATAATGTATCTTGTAAATGTAGAAACGAATATAATATCTATCAGGGCAATTGGAATATTAATTTACGCGACAGGAATAGAGACGCCTGTTGAAGGCCAGCATTTTTGGAAACCAGAATTTCGCGTGGGAAGTATTGGAGGAATAACAGTTCTCTTTCAGCCATTAAAGTAAATATAGTAGTGTTTCGGAAGTGCCGTGGGATTTCTCTAGTTTCTAGATAAAATAATCTGTTCTTATTGAATCCGTATTGTCACCATTCAGCGCATACCTGAGCTGGAAACTCCACATTTTGGGGGATGTTTAATCAATAAGTCAATGCAGAAAAGTTCTTCATCAGCGACCACCTATAGGGTATTTAAAACTTATCAACCATTGAGGGAAACGGCTCCCGCTCCTAACATCTATATGCAAACCATTTCACCTGTAAAGTGATAATTTCGATTATTTCGCCGTTGAAAACCATGGTGCTCGGCGACCTTGCCTTTGTCACAAATCCTTGCTGCAAATTTAAGTTTTTAATCAATAACAAATATTAATAAGGGGCGTTGGTTCCCGATTTAACTTTTTATCACGCCAAAGGAATTAAAGAAGAGTTTCTATAATTCTTTTGGAACCGAAACAAATGCGTTTTCCGTTGGATTAATTATCTAACGTTTTAAATGAACCTTCTAAAATTTAGTCTAGTAATTCTAGTTGCATTTTAGTTTAATCAGTAATTTGTAACCAACAATCTGATTTTATGAAAACTAGTACACTGGGCACCCTCCTTTATTTCTGATTTCATTTGTTTATATATATTTGATATCTATGTCAATAATTGTCGTCAAAGGCATTAAGATTTGTTCTCTAATGGGATTTTTAAATCCACCCTTAGTTTAGTTTTTGTAAGTAAACAGGAACCTCGATTGCTTTGGCTAATGCAAAGATTATTGTTCCAATTTTTATTTAGAGAATATTTATTTATTTTCGAATCGAACCCGTCTTCTGCCTACAAGTGTAATTTGTAAATTTAAACAATAGTGTATTTTGTGCTTAACTAATCCTTTTGTATATTTTAAACATCATTATATTAAATATTATCAACGAGCTAATGTGCGCTTGGCAAACTTAATTTTGGTTTAGAATTTTTTATTTTGTAAAGCGTATGAGAAAGCATTTGTTTCAAGTAAAATTTAGAACATTAATGACGGTCTAAATTGCATTCAGCATTTTTAAAATAATTCATAACAAGTGCAGCCTATTTTCGATTTCTATGTCGCGTTGATCCAACTCGAAACTATCATAGATAATTCATTTCACTTTTTATGTACAGGACGTATCAGTAATCTCGATTCAGCTTTTGTTTAATAATAATTAGGAAAAGATCCAGTTTAATCAGTTATTCACAGGAAAGGGGGCTTCACTCGTGATTTTATAATTACGATTTGCACTTCGTTTCATACAGAGAGATTACAAATAAATGAGTATCGTTGGCATTAGTATCTCGCTTAATCTAGTATCTGCAGTACAACTAGAGTGTAGGTCACTTACATCGTGATAGCAGGGTGTTTCGCAAACATCGCCTAATTGCAGTTTGACCTGAGAACAGTGGCGTCTACCTTTTACCGATTTTGTCTTAATTCTACAGTGTTTAGCTTCACAAGTGTCGAAGAACCACACCTCGCTCCACTGTAACTTTACCGACCGTGGTTAAACATTCATGTTTTCTGCTACATGCGTTGTTGTCGATTTAGCCTGTGAATAATTCAGTAATTTTCAACAACAAAAGTCATAAAGCATTTATATCTAAGTAAATCTAACACTTTTCTGAAAGTCTAAAGTTTGATTAGCTTAATTCTTAACGATATACAGGGTGCTCAGTTCAAAAACCCGCCCTTGGCTGTTTCATTTAAGGCAAACTACGCCTTAAATTTTGCAAGTAATTTAAATAATTCTTAGAGCTCTTGTAAACATTTTGCATTGATAGTGAGCACCTTTAGTTTAGTATCTCTTCTCTTTCAGCTGTTGTTCCTGTATCTGCAGTACTATTAGAGTGTCTGTCTCGACTCCTAAGGTAGGTCACTAACATCTTGACATACAGGGTGTTTCGTAAACATCATCTGATAGCAGTTTCAACTTGAGGACAGTGACGCCCATATTTTACCGATTTCGTCTTGACTTAACAGTGTTTAGCTTCGCAAGTACCGATGGACCACGCCTTGCTCCACTGTAATTTTGTCGACCGTCGTTAAACACTCGGGATTGTTTTGTTTTAATTGCCACATGTGCTGCTGTCAGTTTAGCCTGTAACACCGTACAGTTTTTAGCACGTAGAAGATTCTTTAGGTGCTATCAAATGTACTCGTGTTTCGTTTTCTATGGAACCGTACTTAATTTTCCTTCCGTAGTTATTTGTAGATAGGTAGTTTTAGATTTGTGTCGGCTAGATAATAGATAGTATCATGAAGTAGATTCTATATCTTGTCATTTTCATCAGTACTATTGAATTGCTTTTGTCCGCTGGTAATATAATTGTCATCACTATATTTTAATTTTTTTAGAGGCTCCAACTATTTTCGTGTTATGTTTTGTTTTGGAGGCTTTGCTCTTCCTAATATGCGTGCAATGTCTTATCGTATTTCTTCAGCAGTATTATTAAGTATCGGTTTCATGCCAGAAATTACTTCTTCCACTAGGATATGCCTTTGTAATTACATCCTTTGGTAAGAATGCAGTCTTTGTATTTGTCGAGATGGTAGTTAAACAGATTATACACGGCACCTTTCGATACAGCTTCCGTTTTCGTAGTTATGCCTTGATTTCACTGTAGGTGATCAGGCATTAAATCATTTAATATTGTTAAAAACAAAGAATACTTTCAAATATTTATAAATTTATAGCCGTCATGATACTCGAACTTTTAAAAGCCTCTCTACAAGATTCCCGTACTTTTAATCCAGCTTTAAACCTAACAGCTCTTTTATTTAATTTTAAATATTACAATTATTCGTGATGCCATTACATACAAAATAATAAAAATATTACCCTAATAGTTCACATCAAATTAGCTTAATTAATTAATTAAACCACACTTTCTATTGAAAACAAAAATTTGGAGCGGATTTCTTTCAATATTTTACTTTTATCTCAGGTTTTTTGCATCAAACTGTGATTAGCTTGTTTTCAAAAAGTCTTGAACGAAAATTTTTAAAACTGAAAATATATCAAGGAAATAAGAAACTTAACAGTAATGATCGCAACAATACTTTTGTAAAGCTACACATTATCAACAATGGGCTACTATTAAAAAACCCAAAGCTTAGCAAACGTTGCAGGAAATAATTTTCTGAAGCTTTGTTTCTCAAAATTCTGATTTAAAAAGCAGTACCCTATTTAGCTTCAATTAAAACATGCGTGCCTAAAAGAAAAATGCCTTTGGGCTGTTGCGCCATGAATTTCTTGCCTTTCTGTTCCTTTATTTAAATTAGCTACATTTTAAAGAACTGCGTCTTTTAAGTAAATTTAAGGATTGTACAAAAAGGAGATAAACTACAAAATTATAACTCGCTTGTATGTGTTAAAAGTAAGACAAGCAGTATTTACTTTTGCTAAAAGAGCAAGATCAAAATAGATACCGCTGTAAAAAATTCTGGAAGATTTATTTGTTTAATTAACATTTTCCCTTGCCTAATGTGCTTCTAAATGTAACTAATTTATTTTATAGAAGTGTCTGTTCTTTTTATAAAATAGGAGTTCCTGTTTATTGTTAAAACATGGATTCTTGTTGCTGAGGAGTTAGTTCGCTCGATTTAATAATAAATGATATCGGATTGATGCATTGTTTAAGAGGGCGGAAATACAGAGAGAAAATAGGAAAATATTAATCAAAAATCCACGTTTTACCTTCTAAATATTTGATTTGCTCGATAAATACTTTTAAGGCCTTTTTATTTATTTAATATACCACTAAAATGTTTATTTCTGCTTCAGCAATCGAATATTTATATTGTTAAGAGCTGGGGCGTGTTAGAAAGAGCGCCAATTGATTTAAATAATTTTAATAAACTTATATTAAAATTAATATTTACCTAAGATTCTTTAAAAAATGAGGTGTAAGTTCGTAAAATGTGTAACATACTCAACGCATGATTTTTACAAAAATTTTGTTTTCCTTTTATGTACCTCATTATACTTTATATTAATTAAAAAAATTTCCGGGATGCTTTTACGTTAAAATATTTAAACAAACACTTAATGCTCTTGCACTTAATAAAAAATTCCAGAAATTAATTTCCTTATGAAGTATATATTAAAAAATTCTTAATACAGCCATTTCGTTATTAAGTAATTTTTACTAAAGCAACATCCACGACTGCTTCCTTATTTATTAAGTTCAAATTAAATTTTTAGCTTTCTTTTGGCAGTATATCTTTGAAACGTGTATTTAATATATTTTAAGTCTTTGATTTGTTGTTTCCTTAACTTGAGATCTAAAAACTGTAGCTCCAAATAACATCAAAAGATAAAAAATATGTATAGTACCGAAAATATGTAATTTAATATAATCAAAATAAGAACATAAACTAATTAAATCAAAATAAGTTGGACATATCTTCTTACAAATTATTAATGTTAGAATTTACTCACTTATATAAGTTGCTATTAGTAAACTGCCGACATAAGCGGTCGTTTCGTAAATTCAAGGAAAATGAACAGGTGTAATCTTAAAAATATTTAAAATGTCACGCTCATATTAGTTGACAAAGAAATTGCACGCTAAAGAGAAGCAAATATACAAACCTTAAGGTATTTTAAATATAGTGCATCAGACATCGGTTCGAAATAAATGTGAACGGTTAAACAAATCGAGGGAAGAAGTTATTATGCAACATGACTTTTTTGCTGAGTGCACGCATAAAGTTTTAGCTGTTTGAAGAGCTTTCCACAAGAAGTTTTTGCTCAGCCAACAGCGAACCAACTGCCAAATTTGACAGAAGACTGCGTCTATAAAAGACATTTTTCTGTTAAATAAACAACGTAAAATACAGAAAACAATCCCAGATATCAATTACCCGATAACTGGTCAACTGTTTTCAATATTCATTATAAATAAATTTGGAGCGAAACTTATCCACCTAAGTGAATATAAATAATGAATGCAATTTATGAACTTCCTTATTGCAGAACTTAGTCTTAACCCAAGTAAATTGAATGTTAATTATAATATGCCGAACGTTTTCGTATACTTTATATATACATCTTCAGGACAGCTACAATTAATAAAGACAGTTGGTTTTTGTCAAATAAATAAATTACTAATAAGACATTAATTAACTAATATAAATCGGGCAAATATTTAAAACTACTTACTTGTATTTATGTTGATGTTGATAACGAGCATCTTTATATAAGCAAAATGATATTTTGTTTATTGTCCACCATATCAGTATTGTAAGAAATTATACAGAGTTATGAAACAGCTTTATTACACAGTTACTATGTTAATTATTAAAACTAATCCACTTTATTATGGATTGTCGTCAATAAAAGGTTATTGTGAAATTTAAAAGAAATTTTATAAAAATATTTCTCTCTAAAAGGGTTTGAAAATATAAAATTTCTTGTTTAACAGATTTGAGCGGTAAAATAAACTTAATTTGGTTTAACATACTCAGTAAATTAGAAATAAAATTTATCTAATGTATAATTCGCAAATAAATTCACAAATATCAATTTCAAGAATAAGTACGGCAATTTTTTAATAGAAAAATTTGGTCTGCACAGCCGTGAATTCGTTGCCATTTAACCGCAACTCATTTGCTTATATTGCTTGTTTATGCACTAGTGACGCGTGTGTCAAAAACATTCGCGGTTCTTTGGTCCGGCCATTGCAACTGTGCTAGGAAATGGCATATATGATGGAAAAATATTGAGTGATAATCTATGTGGCGCTATTCAGGTTTTGACCGTTAAGAGGCGTCGGCCAATATACATTTATACGAATGAAGTCTGTATACTGTATCCATACTTATTCATACAACTGTGGTTTAATAGCGCAATAAATTTCAACAAAGCAGAGAATCCATTAAACATGTGCCCCGTACCGTACCTGCATGTGTTGCAGCATTAGTTGAAAAGGTACGGCAGCTGAAACATGCTTTTCGCGCATCAAAGTTGAGTTCGAACTGTTTATTCGATCTTAGCTATCGCAAAGTTGCTTACTGATTAGTGGATTACCAGAAAGAATTGCGCTTGGCCTTATCATTGCAGCATTGAATGCGCTATCAACAGAAAAGTAATGTCTCTTTACGCCAAATTGTTGCCGGCAATGTGTCTTGGTGTTATCATTACGAATCAAAATCCAAACGCCAGGACATGCAATGGAAGCAAACACATCCTAGGAAGGCCAAAAATTTTAGTCACAGTCTTCGGCAGGAAAGTAACGTTGGCCATATTTTTTAATGATCAGGGTGTGCATTTCTTAAATTTTAAAGCACCTTGCATCAACTTCAACGCTGAATGCCACGCAAACTCCTTCATTCGCTTCGGGTCAGTGTCAAAATTAAAAATACCGAAAATTTTACAAATGGTGTCATTTTTTAACATGATGCTGCGCGATCCACATAAACCAGCCGATTCAAGATCTGTTTGCTTATATAAAATGAGAATTCTTACGACATCCACCCTATAGCTCAACTTATCTCTATGGAATTTTCGTGTTTTTGGCTCAACATTAAAATACCGATTGTTCCCAAAAAAAAACGTAGATAAGCGGAACAATTTAATTTTTCTTCTTGGACTAAGTAGCTTGTCGATAATGAAATTAAGAAAAGACCTTACTAATCTTACAATATCTATCAAGCAGCAACATAAACAACACAGAGGCTACATCGATCTTGGTAGCGAAGGCTTTGCAACATCACGTGGGCGATAGCAAAAATAATTCTGAGCAGCCTTAACCAATATTAGGCAACCAGAATAAATAACACCAAAATAAAAGTATGTAGAACCTCGTTAGTGGTTTAAGATCAACAATAGCTGGTAAATTGAAACAGGGTTTCGTTAAAAACGACAAGAGACGGAACTAATTATAAAAAATTAGAAAAATCAATACATAACAAAATTGAAGAATACAGTAGGTAGACGTACCACTAACGAAACGAGTAAACTCGAACGAAGTAGTAGATTTAATGTCAACGTGATAAGTAAACACACAAGGCTCGTCGCGAATCTATTAAAATTAGATGAATCCCAAGGAAGCAAATTGGAATGAAGTTTATAGTATCTTTTAGGTAAAACTAAAAGTAAAATGCGAATAAAATTTTTATCTTACAAAAATGGTTATGTCACCAGATTTCGATTACTGAAGAAATCTCAGTAACTGTATTTCTATACGTTTGCGGGAAATGCTTAGTAACATTGCCAGAAGCGATTAAAGTGAAATGCATTGTTTTGAAGTTTATTTGCCAAGGCAGAAAAAATAGGCTCGCTTATGTGGTGAACCTAATCATATTTACGCTTTCTTCTCATAGTTGGTAAAGCCTGGTAATATGTGGCGTTCACTTCAAGGTCGACATTGTCTGCATTACACGGTCTAGCCTGAGGCATCTATTTCTCTTCCGGAAAACACTGAACCAAAGGATCTTACAGCTTGAACACCATATGGGTCGTACGGGAAAGCACGAGCGCCATTACTCTAGAGATATGCCGCAGGGAAAGTCTACTTGTTTCGGCACGTGGTTCTTCGTTGAGCCGCAATACCGTCGACCTAAAGCAAAAAGTCGACACAGGTGATTCAATCAAGACCACTGGAGGTCTGTTGAAAAGTGACAGAGGACCCTCCGGCAAGCTCAATAAAACTAAGTACCCTCATAGGCACCGACCGTCATCTCCACGCCTCTGAACTGGGACCCCAACGGAAGCAAAAACCGCTATATGCTGATGTCTGAGAATAGCAGGAACGTCGAAAAGGTTGATCGGTCGATACCTAAGCAGAAGTGATTTAGGTCACACTGACGAACACAGTGGCTGTGTGACGTTGTCCTGTTCGTACCGGTAGGGATAAACAGATTCAGTGGCAAGCTAGTTGAATGCACCTCTGCCTAGCACCCATGGTGGCATTCGCTTGTGTAATAAAACCCGGTAGGAGCGGTAGAGGAGACTAGGTGTTTGTAAGAGGACGATGGCAGAGCGCTGATTCCCTGCTTAAGCCGGAGGATGGGCTGATGCCCGATAGGGGCAATGGGCATCCCTTCTAATCCGGGGCTTTCTGCCGACTCATTCAGGGATATAGTGGGTGTTGAAGACCGGCTCCTTGAAGGAAGAGACTTTTAGAATACTCTTTAGGTCGTGATGAGTACCTTGCGGTCGGCCTCAAGCTCCTCGATGTGTTTTGTGCGGCAGATGTCGACATTGGTGTTGGACTCGAGGGGAGTGTAAAGTTGATGCTCGATAGGGGTAGTGAGCATCCGTTCTGACCCAGAGACTTCTGCCGATTCATACAGGGCCATTGGGGCGCCAAAGGTCGATGTTTGCGGGAGGAGACGTCTAGAATACGCTCTACGTCAAAATTAGTACCTTGTGGTCGCCCTCAAGTTCATCAACGTGTTTTTCCCGGTGGGTGCCGACATTTTTGTTGTACTCGAGGAGGCACTGGTTTCATCATAGGTAACGAGTACACAATGGAGTGCTCGAAGGTGGCTTAGTCCGTTATTTGAGCGGTTCCGGTTCTACGTAGTCGGCAGTGAACACTGCCACAGAGACACCCTACAAGTAACAAGCTTTGGCACGTTTCACTTCCGAGACTTGCGACGCTGTGTAGCTGATACAAAACGTCGACCCATGTGATTATATCATGAGCACCGGAGGTCCGTCAAAAAATGACAAGAGAGCGATAAATATGGGTACCCTCGTGGGAACCGATCGTTATCACCATGCATCTTGGCATATTCCCCATGGTAGTAGGAAACCATAGTACGCTGACTCATTCAGGGCTTGCCGACAAGATCGTCTGTTGTAAGGCAGGCACAAGTCCCAACATCACGCTGGAGGAAACAGAGGCTGAGCGCCGAAGTTCTGGTGAGTAGCAGTAACGACGACGCAGAACTGGTGGCAAGCTCATTGGCTAGACCTCTGCTTGGCACCCAAAGCGATATTTGTGAGCGCCAGCCGCTCGCGTTGTAAAACTCGGGGGTGACAGGGTGCTAATTTTCTTCTCAAGCCGGCGGGTGGGTTGAAAATCTAATGCCCGACAGGTAATGTACGTGTCTCTTTTGATCCGGGGCCTTATATCGATTTATGCAGAGCTACAGAGGGTCGCACGGCCCGAATTTTCGTTGGATAAGTGCTACGCCGAAATCGGTACTTCGGGGTCGACCTCATGCCCTTCGTTTTACCTTACACAGCGGGTACTGACTATTGTGCTGGACTCGAGAGGGCACTGGTTTCAACGTAGATGGCGAGTGCACGATGGTGTGCTTGAAGATTATTTAGTTGGTTATATATGCGGCTGCAGCTCATTGGCGTTGGCGGCGAACGCCTGTCCCTGAGATAGATAAACCATTTGTCTCTTCCGTACTGGGCTGTCCGACAATCTCTTCCTATAGCAAAACTAGCCGAAATTAGTTCACTTCGGATGATATGTTACAAAATAGACTTATGCCAAGTTCACCGTCCACGCAAATGCATATCATATGCAAACATAAAATGGTGGGTCAATGCGTCTTCTACACCGGGGAAGTTTACGCAGTTCGCATATATTGTTCTCAATATAAAACGTATTTTAAAATTTAGTTTGCCATGATCGAAGAGTACCGCTAAATTTTTAGCGAAAGAATTGTTTTCATATTGGGCACTGTTTAGAATTATTATAAGGGCAAACGGCGGTAAAGGCATTTAGTGAAGCTTTTCTTTAAAATTATATGAGTTAGAATAATGACATAGATCCCTCTATAATAAGGAAAAGATATGGAGGAGGTTAGTTTTCTATTCGTATGATTCTAATCTACGACGTGCTGTCTTAGATTAGCTTCGGCAACAATTGGCACGAGGATAAAGTTTTAGCACTTTTAATCTCCATATAGTTTTAACAAAGGGAAATGACTCGGAATTGGATGTGCGCATCTGTATATATTGGTAAAACTAAGGATTTGTTACGATTCGCTTTTTAAAACATAGACTTTTGTTTAATCCTTCAAAACTTTCTCCTGAGGAAACTCAAACAATAAAGGTATCTTTCAAACTCAGCACGACACATTCTTAGCACAAAATCTATTTTCTGTTACTTGTTGTCTTTGTTTAAATTAATGTAACCAACCACGAACTCTCTCAAATTCATTAAGACTTAATGAATAATTAAATCCTTGCGTTGCCGTATTTTCTTTCAAATTATACGGAACTCTACGACAGCGACGGTATTCAATAAAAACTATTTATCCTTTATCTTTGTCTTCTTAATGTTATTTTAATAGTACTTCAGTAAAGCCGATAAAGTGCGATGATTGTAAAGATTCGTTCTACTAAATCGTTAAAGTTAATAATCGTTGCTGTCATTTGCAATTAGCGGTTATTCCATGACTGCGTCGCCAAGTGTTTCTAATTATACCCCAATTGTTCAAAATACAAATCAGAATGAAATTTCATAAAAGATGATTAAAAGCTTGGGTTTAAACAGCTTAATCAAACTGGAAAAAATCTGAGCAATCCGAGATGTAGATGTATTTGCTAAAATTAAAGTTTGAAGTGGAAGGGTGGTTTTAGATAAGAAAATTGGTAATTTAAGGTCTTTCAAGTACCTTCGCTAATTTATATTTAAATTTTCTGCTTTAGTATCGTTCTCGTTTACCACAGTTAATGGATTATTGGCTTAATCTGCAGACAATGGCGATCAAGGTCTATCAACATAGAAGGTGGTAAAATTACCTATTGTTGTATTTGAGATCCCCGAAAGCTTTAATCTGTCAACCGCAACGAATTCGCTTTGGGGCGTCGCGTCGCGTTGTTGTATTCCAGAAAATTATTGTGGCAATTTTTTAGCGAATTTCTCGGAAAATCATGAACGTGGTAAATATAGTTTTTTTCATGCGGAAAACCACTTAGCGCTTTTATATTTTAATGCAGCAAGGGGTTTTTTTATAATCAGTTTAGTAATTATTGCCTTTATTGTTATAACTTTGTCATTTATTCTAATAAGAATTAAGGCCGCCGCAGTTGAGACAAATATCCTACATGCATTAGCTCAAGTTTTAACGTTATAAATTTTGAATCAATAAAGACTAAGAAATAACAAAAAGGCGGAGTTTTGTATTTGTGATGCGCTTCGAATGTATAATGTAGTGATCAGCAACAAAAATAGATTTTAAAACAGTTTTAAAAACAAAACGGAAGTGATTAGTATGGAAAAAATTATTTACTTTAGGGCATCAAAGAGAAAAACTTTATTCACCAAACTTAGAATTCAGGGACTTCCCTTGTTTTCTGCAATCAGAAGCTAGTAGTATTATATACAGGGTGCGGCAAAATGATAGGTAGGATTTCAAATAGTCATTGCTCGGTTTGTGGAAGGGGTAAAGCACTGCGCGCGGTCGCCTTAGGTAGCTAAGTTCGTGCAATTGCCAGTTATCGCCTTGGTTTGGATCGGAGTGCAGCGCTTGTTTGCAGTAGAAGAGTTTATAAGAAATGGGGAATCTGTAATAGCGACACATCGTGTCTTCCGTATTCGGTTTGATGTTGGTCGTCATGGTGCCATTCCTGACGGAAGAACAATTCGTCGATGGGTTTTAAACATCCGTGAAACAGGTTCTGTGCTTCAGCGAAAATGTACTGGCCTACCAGTCACAGAAAGAATACCGGAAAATGTGAATGCAGTCAGAGCCTCGGTACAGCAGTCCCTCAAACGTTCTGCGCGTAAGCATGCAGCTGCACTAGGAATGTCGGATCGAAATGTTCGAAGAATTTTACACAAATCACTTAGAATGCATCTGTATAAAAAGGTGGTTGTACAGGTATTTAGTGAAAGAGATTTTGAAACCTGTACAAAATGTTGCCGGGATATTCTTCAGAACATTCTCCCAGTAGCTGTTGTTATGTCTAGTGAATAAACAAAATTTAGGCTATTGGTCGGAAAATAATCCACGGTAACTTCAACAGCGACCACTTCACA